>CAIGRP010076635.1:0-11105 GCA_903798385.1 Fraxinus cuspidata
TTTCAAAATACATTTTGCCCAAAACTAGTGTAATTTTTTCTTCAAAACGTCACATCATTATTATTATTTATTTTATTTTTTTGACTTTTTTGACAGAGAAATTAACATACTAGGCTAAGTACAAAATATGATTGATTATAGGACCTTTGGAGTCTTGGACGATATTCTTGTAATTCTTAGGGCATCTACAGACGAGACACCAAAACACTAAAATGCATCAAATTTTGGTGCAAAAGCTCTTCAATGTGGCGCCAAAGTTTGCACCAAATACTCTTTTTTTCGTTTGTCAAACTAATTGATAGAGGGTATTTGTATCATTCGTGTTTTATATTTTTTTAATACAATAAATAATAATTATTATTATTATCATCATCATCATCATCATTTTCACTTGAAATAAATTTTAATAATGTAAAAAAAAATAATTAGTGAAATAATTAAAATTGCAACGAAAAAAAAAACTTAAAATATAACAAACACAATTATTTAAAGTTAACACTAAATATATTACAACAACCACATACATATACTACTCTAGTATTATTTAAAGAAAACAACACATAAAAGAAGTGAATAATTTAGTAATCTGGAAGATCGCTTTCAGATCCTTCAATATCATCAAAATAATCTCCAAACAAACTAGATAGAGGCTCCATTTTATTGCACTATTTTTTAATGGCGTGATTTAATATTTTCTTTTTGTAGTATTTCTATTAATTGTACTATATTTTTTATATTTATAAATGAATTTAATATTTTCGTTAATTTAACGTAATTATTTGTTTAGTAATTTATGTATTTGTAAAATAAATAAATAAATAATTTATTAAGAATAAAAAAGAGAAGAAAATGATTGAACACTAATCATTTGGTGTAATAATTGGAGATAATTTTTAGTTTGATACAAAATTTGGTATAAAATGGTACAAAACTTACCTCAAATTTTGGTGTAGGGTTGGAGACGACCTTATGTTCTATTATGTTGCCAGTGAAACAAAGGCATCAATCATAAAGTCATGTACAATGTAAGTTTTGATTAAAAAAATCATAATATTTAGGATGTAACATTCTAATGAATAATCTTAGCTGACATAAAACACGTCAAAAAATAAGATTTAGTGTTAGATAAAAATTTAAATTATTTAAGTAAGTACATCGTAAGCTTTAAACAAAATATGCTGTTAAAAAAAGTCAAATTACACTATGTGTGACACTTTTAATTGAAAAATAGTAGACATGACAGTTTCTAATTAATAACCTTAATTTACATTCAACACATCAAAAAGTAAAAGTAAGGTACCAGTTTTAAGTTTTCTTATAAACACATTTTAAGCTTAGTCAAACATATTTATTTTAAAAAGTTAAATTATACGACGATTAACCTTTTAATTAAGAAGTGATTCATTATGTAATTTTCAAATATAAAACGAATAGCACAATAGAATCAAGCTAAATGATGTAGTTTTAGCCTGGATTTTATTAGGCTACCCTTTAGATTTTGAGTGTCATATGCGAAATCTAAAAGAATAACCCTCTTTCATTTAGTTAAGAAGCACATTTAAAAGACATAGTTATATTTCAAGTCGTTGAATATAAAATTACTAAGTAAATACCTTGGTCATCTCCAAAAATACAACATTTTTCCATTTATTTTTTTATTTTTAAATATCATGAAAGAAAAGGTACATATAGAACATTCAATTTATGTTTGAAAGCAACTTCAAAACATCGAAGAACTCATTTTCTACGACAAACATCATCCAGACCATTAACACCTTTGAGAAATTCCATATGTGCAAATCTACGAAGCAAGAAACAGGAAATATCTCGAACAATACAATGTATAAATTGTCAAATGTAACAAATCATGTAAAAAAACTCATTCTCGCACTTCTAGAAACAAAATCACTAATTATTTTCGTAATCAATATTTTATAGCAAATCACGTTCGAATATATTAAAGCTAGTCCTTTTAAATTTTCTTGTGATATGATTGGTTGATAGTAAGATAACTTTAATTTTGAAAAAGTTACATATGTGGAAGCAGAGTAACACGTATTATAGATAATATGTCAAAAGATGTCTTTGTTTCTTTTAGTAAAAGGTTTCGAAATCTTTTTAGCTCTTGTGATGAATCGTGACCATGAAGATCACAAAAATTTCCACAATTTAAAACAATCTCGACATGTTCTCAAATTTGCATCATCAAATAAATTTAACATCTAAAAAAAAAATAAATAAATAAATAGAAACCAAAAGCTTTCTTCACATGTAGTGAATTGATCAAACATTCACTCTAGTGATTCAATTTCTTGATTTCCTAAATAAGTAAAATAATTGGTTTTAAAAAATCTCATGGTGATTGGGTCCTCCACAAAGGCAGTTTCATCAAAATGTACTTTCTAAGAATCATACGTTTTACTTGAACACAACATTAATTTTCATTTCAATACTAATTTCTTTAGCGGTATTTATAGCATGAATCTAGCTTCCCTATATTTCTTAAAGAAAGCAACCAGCCCTTTTTATAGCATCTTTGAATATATCAAATATGCATGGATCTATATCGTTTAAATGAATAAATTTACTAAGAACAATATTGGAATGTGACGAGAATGAAAGTAGTAACAATAAAAGTACATACCCGATCTGGTCGTTGATTGGACAAATCATTGTCTTAAGTCATTGCAATGTCAAATTTTAATTAAAAAAATAAATAAAACAAAGAGTCTATTACTTTGATAAAATTGAACATATATTTCCTTGTCACATTATCATCAACAACCTTCGATTGCCATAGTTGTTGAGCTTGCCATTATCATATGGTGAGTACGAGTTCAAATCTCACCCATATTGCAATACATGCCACTAACAAAATATATTTTTTAAGAAAGTAAGATTTAGTTTAGTTTATTTATTAAAAAGTAGCTTTTAAGTACAACAATTATTGTAACAATCATAAAAAAATTCACACGGAAAGAGGAGAGCAGTTTTTCTCTTAGCCAGCTTAATTCTTAAATCTCTAGTGACTTATTTGATAAGTAGGTTATGAGTACCGATTGCCAATATTGACTGTCAATCATCCAAATCTTTATTGTTATTTTTCATTTTTTGATATTTTAATGCGATTTAAATTAAGTCATAATCGGAAAATGAATATTTTGTGTTAGATGAGAGATTGGGTAAAAAATGAGATGACAAATAAAGTATTTAGAGTAAAAGCATTAATTTGTTAAAAAACAAAATTTCTGGTTAGAATTTAATAAGAGTCGTTGGGTTTGAATTGGAAGAGAGCTCGACATAATACAGAACTATTGCACTATAAAAACCACATGTGACGATTAACAATATTACAAAATACTTCATAAATCAGGTGGTAATTCAAATTAATAAATATATAGTCCATGTTTGATACATATTCTTTCAAAATACATTCTTTCAAAACTCATTTTCAATCACATATTTTTCAATAAAATAATATTTTATATCGCATCAATAAATTTTCTTTACTTTTTAACCACATATTTTCCATCATATTACTTTTAAAGTACACTTTTCCCTCAATAATATCCATCAAACACCTCCATAATATATATACACGATTGAGGCTCTTCACTGCCGCATATTTTCTCTCCTAATCCCCCATCCCATCCCAAATCCCCCAATTGCAAGGATATTTTGTACACACTCCCTAGATAACATTGCTTGCATGTTTTCAATGGTGAGCTGCATTTCTTGATGAGTTGTAGAATATCTACCTTCTTTCTGTTACTCTCCCTCAAGATGGAGTGTGAGGGTTGAGGACACCCATCTTGGATAATGATGGAAACAACAGAGAATCTGGAATAACTTTTGTAAAAATATCAGCTAATTGATGATTAGAATGAACTGGTAACAACTTGACAGAACCATGAGTCACCTTATGAGTCACCTTATCTCGAACAAATAGCAATCAATCTCTATGTGCTTAGTACATTCACGAAAGATAGGATTTGAAGCAATGTGGATTGCAGCTTGATTGTGACAAAATATTAATGCATGATCTTGGTTGGAAATCTGAAAAATCATGAAGTAATTGAGTAAGTCAAACTAGTTCACTGGTAGTAGAAGCTAAAGCACGATATTTAGCTTCGACTGAGGATCTGGATATTGTGATTTGTTTCTTCTCTTTCCAAGAAATTAGAGTCTCCAAGAAAAACACAAAAACCAGTAACTGATTTCCTTGTATCAGGATAAGATCTCCAATCCACATATGCAAATGCTCTCGACTGAAATGAAAATTGTACAGATAATAGATTCCTTGTTCTAGACTTGTCTTGATATAATGTAAAAGATGATGAGCTGCATTTAAATGTGGCTGCCTGAGTTGGCTTAACTTATGAGCAACAAATGTGATATCAGGTCTGGAAATAGTTAGGTAAAGAATGCGACCAATCAGTCTCATGTACATGGATGCATCAGCAATGAGTTCTCCTTCAAATGAATTGAGCTTCAGCTTAGGATCCATATACAATGCAGCTGGTTTACATGCCAGGAATCCAGTGTCCTCAAATAATTGCGGAGTATATTGTCGTCGTGACATGAAGATCCCCTTTTGTGACCTTGCTATTTCTAGCCCAAGAAAATACTTTAACCTGCCAAGATCTTTCAACTTAGACTGATTGTGCAGAAAGCCTTATAGTGAGTTAATTTCATTCTGATTAAATCTAGTAATGAGGATGTCCATATAAGTCAACCACTACCTCAAATCCACCTCAAATTAAAGTGATGTGACTAAAACACCAGGACCACTACACATCGCTGGCCATCAACTACCTTTTTCCCACTAGATTGTGGCATTGCCTGATGAAGGAAGCAGTGTACATTCGGCAATAGCTGACCATCGCCTACTCCGATTACTACTGCTTCTTCACTCACTTTTTATCTTTCTCCTTCCCAACAACTCCCATTTTCAACAGCAAAACCACCACCAACAAAAATCATCTCCCACGCACAGCACACCACCACTTGTCATCGTTTCTCGCAGTAACTATTAGTTTTTTTTCTTCCCATGATCTGTAATTCGGTAACAAGCCGAATCTGAATGTGGTCCACATTTTCCACCTCTTACGGATGCAAGTAATATATATATATATATATATAGTTTTTCCGCCGATTGGGTCCCTAAGCCTTCCAATCATATACATATATATACATATATATATATACATATATATGTATGTACATATATATATATATATATATATGTATGTATAGTTTTTCCACCGATTGGGTCCCTAAGCCTTCCAATCTCCTACAATAAAAAATACACCATCTAATTGAGGTTTAGAAGCACCTAAATTCGGAAATAAATCCTTAAGTGTGTGTGAGAAGCAAGGGCTGGAGGTACGTTTTTTTTTTCGTGTTTGATCTATATGCTTTGTAGACCATTGTAGTATGTTTAGATCGTTTACATTTTGCTTACAGTTGGTATCAGAGTCTTGTTTACCTTTGCCTTGCTCGTTTGCTCTTTGCAATTTTTCCCAATAAATAAATAAATAAATAATTTTTGGTAATTTTTTCCCTTAGATTTCAAATATTTGTTTCATACGTTTTTGATGAAAAATAAGGCTAGGAATAATTAGGAAATTGGATTTCTAACATTTTTGGGATTTGAAACGTAATTTTTAGTGTCCATAAGGCGAAGAAACTGTCAAGTTTCTATTCAGGTCGCAACAGGGCCAAATAGACTCGACTGTAAGTTGAAGACGACTTGTTAATAAAAAAAATTTGAAACTTGTAGACAATCGAATTGTTTGACCTTTATCTCACAAATGTTACAAAATTCATTCTCTATTTCCAAGAATTGGAAACATGCAGGTTATGTGTGTGTGTGTGTGTATTCGTGGTTTTGTTTTTATGTGCTAAAATTATTTTATTTTTGTTGTTTTGTATGCATAATTTTTATTGCTTTGTTATACATACAATATTGAGTTAAATAATTTAGTACATTAAAATTTAAATTTTTGTGTTCATATTGCTTATGGTTCTGTACAATTTATATGAGCATATTTTTTGTAATAAATTAAATGTTGAGTGATCCATATAATTTTAATTAATTGGGGAGTAGCCACAACATCTTTAATTATGCAAAATTATATATTAATTGTTTTAGGATCACATCATGACATTTATTGTGGTTAGTCATATTGAATATAATATATTTTATCCCACGAGAATTTTTATTATATTTGTATGATCAACCATGATAAAATATTAAATTATTTTCCCAATTACCCATAGGAATTTGGAATTGGAACGTGATTTGATAGTTTTATTATAAGGTTTATACATGAATCTAATTGAGTAGGACTTTAGCCCACATGCAAGTTTTATATTACTAGATTCATATTTTTGAAGCATGATTTATATTTGTTAGTCTCAATTTGAATAGTAAGCATGTATGTATAATTTTTATGCAGTTATGAAGCCTGCGAATTTCTCTGATATTAAGTGTGATATTCCCGAACTAAAGGGTGATAACTATAAAGTCTGGAATGAGAGAATTCTCTTTCATTTTGGGTGGATGAACATTGATTATGCCATTAGGAAAGACGAACCAAAAATCAGTACGACCAGCACTCCAGATGAAATTGCTCTTTATAAACGATGAGAGCGATCTAATCACCTCAGTATGATGTTCACAAAGTCCGAGATTTCTGCTGGTATTCATGGTTTCGTCGAAGAGCATAAAAATGTCAACGCATGTTGAAGGCTATTGATGAGCAGTTTGAGGCTTCAAATAAAGTACTTGCCAGCACTCTGATTATGAAGTTTTTTATCCATAAGGATCACTACTGTAAGAGGTGTGCGTGAGCACATCATGCAAATGATGGATATTGCGGCTCAATTGAAGACTCTTGAAGTTGATATGTTTGAGTCTTTTCTTGTGCACTATATTTTGAACATTCTTCCACATCAATATGGACCCTTCAAGATATCCTATAACACGCATAAGGATAAGCAGTCAACAAATGAACTTCTGACCATGTGTGTTCAGGAAAAAGGAGATTAACAATTGAAATGGGTGAAAGTGCATTAATGGCAACGCAAGGAAAGGACGAAAACCAAGCCAACAAGAAAAGAAAAGGTAAAATACAGTCCCAAGGTGGATTCAAACAGAAATCCACGTGCTTTTTCTTCAAAAAGAAAGGAAACGTGAAGATGGGTTGCACAAAATTCCAGAATTGGCTTGAGAAGAAAGGTAAACCAATCTCATTTGTCTATTATGATTCTAATATGGTCGATGTTATTTATAACACACGGTGGATTGATTCTAGTTCTACAATTCATGTTTCAAATACCTTGTAGGGTATGCGAAACCTAAGGAAACTAGTGGAAAGTGAGCAATGTATTTATTCAAGAAACAAGATGTGCTAACATATGGAATCTGTTGGAACATGCAGTTTAGTTCTAAGCAATAGTTTTATTTTGAATTTAGAAAGGACATTTTATATTCTAAGTTTTTTTAGGAACTTGATTTCAGTTTCAAGACTTGTACTTTTAGGTTATTCCTTTAATTTTTCAGAATAATCTCTCAGTTTATTTTATAAATCTAATCTTGTTGGGTATGATACATTGTCTGATGGTCTTTTTTCTATTAATTTGCAAAATAATACTACTTATAATGCTATGCATATTCACATTGGTATGAAACGACGTGTTATGAATGAAAATTCCTCTATGTTGTGGCACCGGAGATTGAGACATATCTCTATAGAAAGGATTAAGAAATTAGTGAATGATGGAGGATTTCGTACTTTGGATTTTACTGATTTCGACACTTGTGTGGACTGCATTAAGAGTTTGCAATCAACAAGGAAAAAAAACTAGACCCAATGACCATTAGTGGATATTTCATTGAATATGCTGAAAGGTCTAAAGGGTACAAATTGATTTGTACATCTCACAACACTATGATTGTGGAATCAAGAAATGCTAAGTTTCCTGAAAATGACTTGATTAGTAGGAGTGATCGATTCCAGGACATTGTTTCTGAAAATAATTATATTGATGCTCAACCTTCCATTTCAAGTGACAGATTGATTACCATTCACAACACCTCTCAAGTTCAAATAGGTGTTGGACAACCGATCGTTGAAGTTCCACAAGCTGCTAATGACAATCTAGTAGATCAAGATGCTCAAGAATTGCTTGAACAACCGGTTGAACAACATGATCCTCAGAAAAATGTTGATACAACATTAAGGAGATCTACTAGAGTAAGGAAATCAACGATATATCTAGTGAATATGTTGTATATTTGTGAGAATTAGACTATAACATCGGAGTCGAAAATGATCATGTAATGTTTTCAGAAGCCATGAATTGTAAATAATCAAGTTTATGGTACGATGTCATGAAAGATTAGATGAATTATATGGCATCTAATGGAGCCTAGGATCTTATTGAGTTGTCTGATGGTGCAAAATCCATAGGATGTAAGTGGGTCTATAAAACGAAGAAAGACTCATTGGGCAATAATGAATAAAGTAAGGCTCGTTTCTAAAGGATTCACTCAAAAGGAAGGAGTCGACTACAAGGAGACCTTCTCTCCTGCATCAAATAAAGATTCACTCATATCATCATGGCATTGGTTACACATTTCGATTTGGATGTAAAAATGGCTTTTCTCAATGGAGATCTGGAGGAAGAGGTTTACATGAAACAACGAGAAGGATTTTCCTTTAGTGGCGGTGATCATTTGGTGTACAAGCTTAAGAAATCTAAAAACAAGCTTCCCATCAGTGGTATTTGAAATTTCATGTTATCTCATCATTTAGATTTGTAGAGAATATTATGGATCTATGTATATACCAGAAGGTCAGGGGGAGTAAGATTTGTTTCCTTATTCTATATGTGGATGACATTTTACTTGCAACCAATGATAAATGAGGTGAAACAATTTCTCTCTAAAAATTTTTGAGATGAAGGATATGGGTGGTGCATCTTATGTCATTTGTATTAAGATCCAAAGGGATGGATCTCGAGGTGTTTTGGGTCTGTTTCAAGAGACCTATATCAACAAATTTTAGAGAGATTTCAGTGAAAGATTATTCACCAAGTATAGCTCCCATTGTGAAGGGTGATATGTTTAATTTGAACTAGTGCCCAAAAAATGATCTTGAAAGGGAACAATGAAAAACATTTTTTATGTTTCTGCTTTTGGAAGCATAATGTGTGCTCAGGTATGCACAAGACCTGACATTGCATTTTTTGTTGGGATGTTGGGAAGATATTAGAGTAATCTAGGTGTAGACCACTTGAGAGTTGCAAAGAAAGTGATGAGGTACCTTCAGGGGACCAAAGACTACATGCTTATGTACGGACGGACTAATAATCTGGAAGTGATTGACTACTCCGATTCTGACTTCACTGTCTATGTTGATTCGTGGAAATCAACATCAGGATGCATCTTTATGTTTGCTGGTGGAGCTGTAACTTGGAGAAGCACACATCAGACCTTGACTGCTATTTCCACTGTGGAGGTTGAGTTCATATCTTATTTTGAGGATACCTCGCATGGTGTTTGGATGAAGAGTTTCATTTCTGGACTTAGAGTTGTGGATTTGATTTCTAGGCCATTGAGGATATATTGTGATAATTCAGCTGCAGTCTGTATGGCTAAAAACAACAAAAGTGGTAGTTGAAGCAAGCACATTGACATTAAGTATCTGGTCATAAGGGAACATGTTAAAGAGAAAGCAGTGATTATTGAACACTTTAGCACTGAATTGATGATTGTCGATCCTTTGACAAAAGACATGCCACCATTAAAATTTAAGAGTCATATATATAGGATGGTACTTGGTTCCTTTGTATGATTTTCATTATAAGAACAAATGTTAATTTAATGAAACTCTATTTGTGATGTTTTCTCATATTTATTTTTCCTTGTGTACACATTTATTTTGAGAAACATCATTGATGTTTGGACCTAGAATAAACATATGGTTTATTCATTAAATAATAATAGGCTAATGGTTAAGAAACATAATGCATTGTGATACATGAAATATAATACTCGTATTTTGAAAACCTATCGCCACGATTTATGTATTTTGTTTCTTACAATGGTGCACAATGGAATATGTGGACCAAGTGGGAGAATGTTAGTTTTTTCTTCCCGTGAAGATCGGTAATTCAGTAACAAACCGAATCTGGATGTGGTCCACATTTTACACCTCTTAGAGACGTGATTAATGTTCAAAATCACGTCTTAACTGCCTTTCCCACGTTTGTGCTTGGCTAAGAACGACTCTGTGATGGACATAGCCTATATATATTCAGTTTTTCTACTGGTTGGGTCCCTAAGCCTTCCAATCTCCTACAATAAAAAATGTGCCATCTAATTGAGGTTGAGTGAGGTTTAGAGGCACATAAATCTGAAAATAAATCCTTCCCTTAACCTTTAAGTGTGTGTGAGAAGCAGTGGTGGGAGGTACATTTTTTTTTCCGCATTTGATCTATATGCTATATAGAACATTGAAGCATGTTCAGATCGTTAAGATTTTGCTTACCCGTCCACCACCATCAGCCACACCCATCTCCATAGTACAAAACACCCAACCCTACGCAAAAAGCACAAAAATACCTTCGGCCACCATAACCATGACTCCATTGCAAACCCCCAAAACCACCACAAAAGCTAGATTTTTTAGATCTTGTAGTTGCGTAGAGTATGAGATATGTTTTTTCCCCAAATCTTCGCTATTGCTGTAGCGACACTAACTCCACTGTTGCAGCGTCATCGTCATAGTGGATTTCACAATTTCGTTGAGACAAGTGGTCATTCGCCAGAGTCAAAGATTGAAAATGGGCGAGAGAGAGAGAGAGAGATGAACGAGAGATATTGTAACGACCCAAATTTTAAGGGTTTAAATCGCTACAAAATACCATAAATAAGTTAAAATTTCCAAGTCATTATAGGAAATTACATGTTCAAATAAATAAATTTGTCTCATACTTCAAATAAAATAAATAAACTAAAGTTACTGCTAAAATTTAGAATTTAAGGCACGTTACACCGGATTCGATTTATAAATTCCAAATATCTGGCACAACGA
>CAIGRP010076636.1:0-26049 GCA_903798385.1 Fraxinus cuspidata
CTTTACTAGCTAACCAGTAGACGCTTTGTCTTTGAATTGTTTTGTCATTTAAGTAAATAATGATATGCTCCATACATGATTTTTCCTAACACAATTCAGTTCTCTATCATGTTCGTGTTTTATCATGAACATATGCCTGGTTCTGCGAGAGTTCTTAAGAACTGAGCCCCCACACAATATCTTAGAAGCAACCACACTTCTCTCTCACATAGGTGATTTCTTACTACAAGTAACCTACATTACTTGGCTCGATTTTCGGCACATAAAAATCATTAAAAGCATGTTGCTTATCCTCTTTACGGGCATCACTGTCGTATCTTAGGAATGGACGTGAGGCAACATTTTCCCACAATGATTTAATTAAATCTTTACAATTAGGTTGTCCCTTTGAACCTAGATCTAAAGGATTTCCAGTCAACTAGGTTATGTTTCCTTTGTATTAACTTATCAGTTCAATGGCTTAAATCTCATTCCTTTTGATGATTTTCGAACTAACTCTCAATTTAACCCTTTGGTTAGCGGATCTACAATGTTTTTCTTTGACCTTACATAGTCAATAGTGATAACTCCAGTTGAAAGTAGTTGTCTTCTAGTATTGTATCTACGACATGTATGTCTAGAATTACCTTTGTATATTTTACTATATGCTTTTCCAATTAATGATTGACTATCACAATATATGCAAATTACTGGCATATGTTTCGGCCACCTTGAAATATCCTCTAATAAGTTGTGTAACCACTCAGCCTCTTCACCACATTTATCTAAAGTTACAAGCTCAGATTTCATGGTAGATCTAGCTATAACGGTTTGTTTAAAGAATTTTCTAAGATATAGCTGCACCTCCCAATGTGAACACAATCCACTAGTGGATTTGGAGTCTTTTATATCAGATATCCAATTTGCATCACTATATTTTTCAATGACTGCTGGATATCTGGTATAGTGCAATCTAAAATTACGATTAGATCTTAAGTACCTTAGTACTCTTAAGTACTCTTACTATTCATTTCCAGTGTTTAGTTCCTGGTTACTCGTGCATCTACTCAGTTTACTAACCGTGTATATTAATCTGGTCTTGTACAACTCATCAAGAACATCGGACTTTCAATAATTTTAGAGTATTCTACTTTAGAGACACTCTCACCTTTGTTTTTAGATAGATTCTGACTCATATCTATCGGTGTTCTAGCCATTCCAGTGACATCCTTGTTGAATTTTTCTAAAATTTTGTCCACATAATGTGACTGGCTTAGAACAGATCCATTTAATGTTCTGCTTATTTTAATTCCAAGTATGATATCAGCTAAACCCATATCTTTCATGTGAAACTTTGAATTTAAAATGTTTTTAGTGGATTTAATCATCTTATCGTTGCTATCAACAATAAGCATGTCTTTGACATGGACATATTTTTGACACTCGTTAATCTTAAATCCACATTTCATCATAATATAGTAAAATTTTTCGTGCCGTTATTTTGGAGCTTATTTCAAGCCATACAATGACTTCACCAATTTACAGACTTTCTTTTCTGCCCTGATGATGAAAACTTATTGGGTTATTCCATGTAAATTTCTTTCTCTAACTCTCCATTCAGCAAATCAGTTTTAACATTTATTTGACGTATTTCAAGATTTTATAGAGCAGCAATCTCATATATCATCCTAATAGATGTTATTCTCGTCACTGGAGAAAATGTGTCAAAGTAATCAAGGACTTCCGATTGTGTGTAACCTTTTATTACTAATCTAGTTTTATACTTTTCGATAGTTCCATTTGCTTTCATTTTCCTTTTTAAAATCCATTCGTAACCTAGTGGTTTACTTTCTAGAGGAAGATCAACTACCTCACATGTATGATTTTGCAGTATGAAATCTATTTCACTTTTAATGGCATCTTTCCATTGGGGTCCTTCTAAAGAGTTCATAGCTGCTTAATAATTTTGAGGTTCACTTTCTAGCATATAGGTCAGAAAATCAGCATCATAAGATTTTTCTGTCATTTTCCATTTGCTACGTCTTGGTTCAACCTCAATCTCATCTTCTACTTCTGGTCCCGACTATTTTCAATTATCGTCTCATATTTCCGTTTAGAAGAGCTTGCTTCCTCTTTGGATCTATACGAAAATACATGTTCAAAGAATGAAGCATTTCTTGATTTCAATATCGTGTTTTTATGTATGTCTGTGATTTTAGATTCATACACAAAAAATTGATAAGCACTACTATTATATGCACAACTAATGAAGATGCAATCTATAGTTTTTGGGGTATATCTTTACCTTCTTAGGTGTTGAAATGACCACTTTAGCAAAACACCCCCACACTCGTAAGTATTTATAGGAAGACTTTCTTCAGTTCCATAACTAATAAGGGGTTTTTTTCATTTTCTTTTGGAGCATCCTACTTAAAAGGTAATTGCTGATAACACAGCATCTCCTCACATGTTCTGAGGTAACCCAGAATTTACTAACATTACATTCATTATTTCTTTTAAGGTACGATTTTTCCTTTCAGTAACAACATTTTGTTGGAGTAAATAAGGTACGGTGGTTTGATGTATGATTCCGTGTTGTGCACAGAATTCAGCAAATGGTGCTTCATACTCACCACCTCGATCACTTATTGTACCTTAATTTTATTATTGAGTTGATTTTCAACTTCATTCTTACAGAGAATAAATTTCTCTATAGTTTCGTCCTTACTTTTAAGCAGATACACATAATAGTATTTTGTGTTATTGATGACAAAAGTAATGAAGTACTTGTTGCCACCTCTTGTTTGTACAAATTTTAAATCATATACATCGCTGTAAATTAAATCAAGTGGTCATGTATTTCTTTCAATTGATTTAAATGACGACCTTGTCAATTTTGTCTCAACACAAGTTTCGTACTTATTGTTGGAATCAATGTGGAACGCGGGTATGCAATTCAAGTTAACTAGTCTACGTAAAGAATCATAGTTAACATGTCCTAATCTACCATGCCACATATTGGAAGACTCAAGCAAGTAAGCGGAAGAGAAAGACTCAAGCAAGTAAGCAGAAGCGTTTACTTTATTCATTTTTTGGTTAACAATCATTACATTCAGTTTAAACATACCATTGAAAATATAACATTTTCTGACAAACATTCCACTTTTTGACAAAATAACTTCGTCTGACTAAAATACAATACGAAAACCATGCTTATTCAAAAATGACTCGGACAATAGGCACACACAACACATTGTTAAAAGTCAACTCTTTTCCCGAAGTCATCTTCTGAACTACCTTTCCTTGACCCTTGATTTCAAAAGTTGCTGAATTTCCCATAAACAACTTCTCTCCATTCTCAATTGCTTCGAAAGTAGCAAACAACTTTTTTATCAGAGCACACATGTCTCGTAGCACCGGTGTCAATCCACCACTCTTTTGGGTTAGAACCCACCATGTTCACTTCAGAAATGACGGCTGCAAGATTCATCTTCGACACATCATGTGCAATGTAGTCAACTACATTTTCTTCTTTCTTCTTCAAACCCACCATGTTCACTTCAGAAATAGCGGCTGCGAGATTCATCTGACACATAATGTGCTTGTAGTCAACCACATTTGCTTTCTTTTTTATTATTTTGCTTTGGCAATTTGTACTCAGAAGACTTGTGGCCTACTTTATTACAATTGAAGCATCTTTCTTGAAATTTCTTTTTAGAAATGCCCCCTTCCAGTCTCAGCTAAGCACATTTGCTACCAGATATCCTAGATTTGTTCTTAAAGGTCTTAGAACTTTGACTGTGCTCAACAACATTGGCTTTAGTCACGAAAGGATTTAACCATTTCTTTTCTGAACTTCTGTTGTCTTCTTCAATTCGAAGTCTAACAATCAATTCTTCAACGTTCATTTCCTTTCACTTGTGCTTAAGATAATTTTTGAAATCTTTCCAAGCGTGTGGCAATTTTTCAATAATTGCATCCACTTGGAAAGTTTCACTCAAAATCTTATCTTCAGCATGAATCTCATGAAAAATTATTTGGAGTTCTTGCACTTGACTGATTACTGTTTTGGAGTCCACCATCTTATAATCTAAGAATCGGCCAATAATGAATTTCTTGGTCCCGGCATCCCTAGTCTTATATTTTCGATCCAATGACTCCCCCCACAACTCCTTAGTAGTTTTCAAAGTACTATACACATTGTGTAGCGAATCTGCTACGCTGTTCATAATGTAATTTCTGCATAGAAAGTTTGAATGTTTCCACGGATCTAGTGCGCTGACAGCTTGAACATTCTCCTCACCCTCTTGAGTTTCGAAGTAGATTCAGTCAAGAACCTCGCAAGATTCAAGGTGGTCAGATAATACAATATTTTCTATTGCCACCTTTTGAAATTCAATCCATTGAATTTCTTCGATTTTTCTCCATGATTCACTGGAACAGTAATGACATGGCCAGTTGGTTGAGCCACAATCTAGCTCATAGCATAGCTTGACAATTTACCAACGACGGTATTTGGCTCTTGAAGCACAACAAAACTTGGCCCTTGAGCTTCAGTAGAACCCACAGCCTGGTTTTCGGTAGCCACAGTTTGGGTTATGTCCATGTTGGTTAATTCGGTTGTCATTTCTGAAAATCAAACAAAAATTAGTTTCTGAAATCAACAATATAAGAAGCTAAATATTTTTTTGAATCTGTTTTAAATTTGTTAGAAAAATATTTGTAAACAAATACCAATTTAACAAATATCGGATTTACTACACATACCGGATATGTAACTTACCGTATATGCAACTTACCTGATATGCAACTAACGTACCGTATATGCAATTTACAGTGTAGACAATAACATACCGAATAACAGCTAAGATATAGTAAATTAAAAAACAAATAATCTAAATAGCATAGAAAAAAAATTTAATTGAACTTTAAAAATCGAGGCATGTGTAAGAACAGTTTCCTTAAAACAGATTCGTCCTCTCACCATAGGTGCTTGCAATTTAATTTGAGCATATATTTCTCAGGATACAACCAGTAGAGCTAGAGCACTGCAGATTCTATTCTGGCGAACTGACTTAATATCTGAACAATATCACTACCAAGACCTTGATAGACAGTAAACTATGTGTACAAATAGAGGACAATTTCGTGTGTTTTGGAACTGTTATGTAGACAGTATATTCTTAATGTCTGGAACAGTGGAAAATCGAGGCTTCATATAAACTTAATCCATATAATGACGAGTTAAATCCATCCATTAACTCAATGGCAATAACCATTGGAGTTTCAACAGTTTCAAACTAATGGCAATAACCATTGGAGTTTCAACAGTTTCAAACTAATGGCAATAATCATAGGAGTTTTAGCAGTTTCAGAAACTAAAAGTCAGTTGTTGAAAGCAAAAAAATTGACAAAACGTAGGCCATCATAAGGAGCCAATTTTTTGTTCAATTCGATCCGACATTTGTGCATGCAAGTCGCGCTCGCACACAAGTTCAAAATCCGAAACCTATTTCTGTCCGTGATTTGCACCCCATGCGCGCGCACATGGAGAGATCTTCTATGCTATACATGATTACACCCTTTCAAAGTGTAGTCATTTATAAAATGGTTATTACTTTCATAAACCTCTTATGTAGGATAAACTCAAATTTAGTTTTCCTTCTAATATAAACCATATTCCAATGGTCCACTTTGAACTCAAATTTCTCATTCACCCCGAGCTTCATTTTTAGCAAGTAAATACATGATTTCGATATTCTCGTGGAGGAGAACACAAATTAATGTTGATATTCCAAAATGAGTAAACGGGTCCCACTCAAAATTTATGTCAAAGTCAGTGATTCACCTCATTTTTTCCAACAGATTACGTATCTAGATAAGTTGGATATTCACTTACTATTCGATTTTTAAACAAATTTTTTTATGTAGGTTGTGGGTTTGATACTTAGCTTGCCAATCGATGATCTTGAAACTTTTTTCTTCACATAGTTTCTATCTTTTCTTAGTACCAAATGTTTTCTCCAAGAATTAGAATGTATGGGAACGAAGCCCCTAAATATGGCAAGCTTAAACTTTTGCCTCCCTAGTACTAAGGATTCAAATTATTATTTTTACTTGATGTAGCTCTAAGATGATTCCTTACTTTATTGCATGTTGATTGCTCCAAAAAAAATTTATATTCTTATTCCATCGTCTGCATTGAATTTGAAGTTGTGCATTTTGTTCAGTGAATGTACTTTTGTTGGCATGGGATTGGGAATCAATGGCACATCCAAGATTTTGAATGAGCACGGACGGTGATTGACGTCGGGAGCAATAAAATATTAAAAATTAAATATAACAAATATTTTGCTAAAACTAATCATATATAATTCTATTATATATATCAACAATATTCACTAAATGACATAGTGATCAAGTTTTGTATAATTCAAAAGAAATGTACATGTTCGAATCTTTTCGATTGCATTAAAACCTATAGAACTGGACATATATTATTTTGTAACATTTCATATCAACATTCAACGAATGCCAATCTGTTCAAGTTCTCAATAATCTCAAGGAGAGCTCACAGGTTTGAATCCCTTCCCTATTGCATTTGTTTTAGTAAAAATTGTAAAGTCAAAAAAATTGCACAATAAATTGATTTGGAAAATATTCGATCCTAGGACTTTCAATTTGGATGTGGAGGCTCTAACCAATTGAACTATAAGATATGTTTGAAAACAAAATGCATTATCAGATATATAAGATAAGTGTTATTTGTTCTCAACAAAAAAAAAATTGTTCCGACGAATCAAGCACGCGCAGCCGCTGGAGCTCATCGGGTGCTAGATTCGCCACTGTTGGGAATGAGACTAAATATATATTATAGATGATAAATTTTTTTGTATTCTTTTTTTAGCTTCTGTTTTGTTTAGAAAAAATGTATTTTTTTAGTAAATTTTGATAAACATTGATGAAATGTGCAATTGAAAAGTTGTGAATCTCATAAAATGTGTAGTTAAAATTAATATTTAATTTAAATTTTAATCTAACTTATTAGTTGAACCAAACAGAGACTTTAATCCATTTAACTGAAAGTGTAATTGTAATATATTTTTATGTACATGCAGTTGAATGTACAAATCATTTTACAATGATTTTTCAATGAATGAAGCATTCTTGCTTCACAAAATAGATGTTACAAGCTTTTCCAATAGTATGTGATGCTAATTTCAGTTTGGAGCTCTACTTTAGGTTTCAAATTCATTGTTGATTCTTGCACGTATGTTTGGTCAAATGACTTGGTCGTCATCTTCTCAAACATTGCAATTCTACATCCCAATATCAATTCAACTTAGCAAAGCAGAAAACAACTTATATTATGCCCTTGTTTGGCGTAGATTAAAATTAAATTTTTAGCAAATTTTGATAAAAGTTGATAAAATGTGCTGTTGAAAAATTGTGGATCTAATGAAATATGTAGTTAAAATTAATTATTGATTTAAATTTAAATTTAAATCTAAATTTTAATTTATACCAAATAAGGACTATGCGCCTGTCTGGTAGTGCTAAAAAGTTAATTTCAATTATAAATTTGACCGTCACATATATAAACAAGACTTTCTTTTGATTAATAATTTCAAATTTGCAGGTAAGTGGCATACCATTTTTCAGACTTTGTCGAGCGAAAATTCCCACAAATGCCTTCAACTACTAAAAACTCACAAACCCATTTGCACTAACCCAACCTATCGCATTCAACAACCTTTCTTCCCCAAATCAATTTTGCTCATTCCAGTTGCTGTGAAAAAGACTTCTTCACTGTGGCAGCCATCTTCGTCTACTAACCAGAAGATTTCAAGACAGTCCTTCACAGTGAATCCCAACGTAAAAACAGTTGAAAACCATTTCGTACATGACAACACCTACAGTCCGATTACAATCTCGTCCAGTCGAACTCGCTCGTTTGCAAAATAAAAAGCTACACTTGTCGAGCATCATTTCTCCAGGCAAATGGATCCCTTTTTCTCTCGGTAAGTTTACAATATCCCATTTGTACATATGTAAAATATGTTGTTGTTTACATACACCCAACGAAATTTTTCCTCTTGTTCAAAATCCCTAATTGCGTAATTGTTGTCTGTCGTGGGTCGATGATTCAACCCCCCACGCTACACACAATTTTGGATACGTTCTCACATATGGCTTTTTCTTTTCCTTTTTTTTCCTTCCGTTGTGTTGCCAGACTGCTTCTATCCGCAAGCGACCAGCTCTAGCGCTGCGAAGAGTGAATTATCTTCTCGAAAGAATGCGCAATGGAACTCTTTTGAGAACAATATTTTAATTTTCGCGTGCGAGATAGTCATCGCAAAAGGTCATCGAAATGGGAAATGCTTCACAAAGCACAGGTGGAAAACAGTAATTCAATTGTTCAACACGAACTCCAGCCACAATTGGAACAAACAACAGCTTAAAAATCGTTGGGATGCACTTCGTCTGAAACATAAGAGATTGGATGAATTGCTGCATTGCACTAGTATAGAATATAATCCTACCACCGGCAGAATTGTTGCGTCCAAGGAGTGGAGGGGTCAAAAGATCAAGGTACAATCGATTATGTGCCGCTATTTTGTGCTTGAAATCCTCACTGTTCGTTAATGTATTCGCTAAATTGATATTCCTTAGATATTGCAAGTGAATAGCTAGTTGTAAACTGCATCTTTGGTTGTGTTATTAAGTAACGAACTATTACATAGGTCACTGAAATTATTGTCCGATAATGAATTCAGAAAATTTCTTCTCGAAAATGCATTGGGTTTGCCACTGTTTCATTTCGTATATTTGAGAAAACATTACCACATATTTGCTATTGTTTACATACGTTTTCAACACATGTTTCACGGGAGAACAAAGATTACAAAGAATTCAAGGACAAAGACGGTAGAGAGGTGTACAATTACAAATCGTTGTTTGGAGACGTGTTTGACAACGAGAAGTACTCAATCACACCTACTAAGCTTTATAGAACTGGTTTTGCAATGTACGCACATAGACATATAAGAAGACTACCATGACGAGGTACCACTTGGTGATGAGAGCAGCGGCTCCAGTGACGATTGCTTCACAACAGGGATGGCTAGTGCAAGCATAGATCTTTTTGGTCCGCGAAGTGGCGATAAACGTAGAGCGGCGAACAAGGACAAGAAAGAAAAGAAGAAAAAAAATATCTGCACAAGATCTTTCCTATTCTGTTGATCACACGACCATAGCAAGTAAGAAGGTCGCTGTGAAGATTGACAGTTTAGTTGGGCCTACAGTCCAGGACGCGAGATCGTGCTTGAATGAGTTGTTGGCGACGGGCACACTGAAAAAGAAAATTGATCTTTATTATTGGACGTGCATGTTCCTCTCCTTCAGGCATAATCAGAAGATGATGGATGTATAGGACGACGTTGATGAAAATTTTGACTGGGTCAAGTGGAATTGGCAGGAGTATAGAAAATCAAAACCACAAAGAGTGTGGTTTTTTCTATGGAAAATTTTTTTTCGCGGCATGTGATTTGAACAAAATACATTTGTCATTATTATTATGAGTTATTGTATTTACGCGTGGTTAACTTATGCATGCTATGTCATGAAAAACTCGGAGGTGCTAGATTTCAATTAGATTTTTCACATCCATATGTACAGAATGTGAACACTTGAATTTTTTTAAATCTTTTCAATCAAGTATTGCAGGATACATTACTATGTACTACACTTCACGTGGTAGCTTCATGGTCCAGTACTACACTGCATTGCATCAATCACTTCGTGTGATTGAAACTATCTCGCGTGCAAATTCTATAAAAGGCAACACAAATCCACAAACATAACTACATTCCTAAGCATGGTAGCTAATTTTTCCCTTCTTCCTTCAACTATATGATACATGAGTTATGTCTAGATTGTAATAGATAGTAGTATTATGGAAAATTTCGATTTCAACTGTGTTTTGATGCTCGCTACCGAATCTAAAGACGACGTTGGGGAGAGGAAGTTCTGGAAGAGCTATAGGATTATATTATCGAATAGCTTAAATACTGTCGGATCACCGAACTTTTCATACACAAATACTATCGTGAACAAAGGTGTCATATTCGTAGATTTTCGTTCACAAGAAGCGGTCATACGTTCATGATTGATGCTATGCAGTGTAGTCTGCAACAATGTTATGCAGAGTTTCGAATGTATCCATCAATGCTCAGAACTTTCACACATATTCTTCGCGATGAGTATGGACTGCACACTGAGCAACACATAGACATATACGAACAAGTGGGAGTGTTCCTTTACATTTTAGCACATGGAAATGACATAGACAAGTGCAGACACTGTTCAATTATTCATTGGAAACTATAAGGCACTACTTCAAAATTGTGCTTCAAGCTATTGTTGAATTCTCTGCTCGGCTCATTCGACCACATCCCAACTACAACCATGATATCGATTATCACGTACCTAATCGGAACAAGCATATGCTCTTTGAGAATTGTATATGTACAATTGACGGCACACACGTGAGAGCCGTCCTCCTACTCAACGAATAACTGAACTTTATTGGACACAAAGGAATTCCTACCCAAAATATCCTAGCAGCATGTGATTTTAATTTGTGTTCTACATTTTTGCTCATAGGCACGACGGGAAATACGCATGATGCATGCATCATGGCTCGTGAAAATATTATCTGGTTGACTCGGGATTTGCCCATCGACTTGGGTACATGGCTCCTTATAAGGGGTCTGATATATTGTACCATTTCCAGCAATTTTATGACGGTGACACTGGACGTAGGCGCAAATTCGGAAATGCGCGTGAGAAGTTTAATTTCATACCCTCGACATGCAAAAATGTAATTGAACGTGCATTCAGAGTTTGGAAAATTCGATGGAAAATTCTCGATCGTATGCCAAGATATAATTTCATAGTGTAAACTGATGCTGTAATAGCAAGTATGGGTATTTATAACTTTATTCGATGAGTTGACGTGGTCGACGAAGCGTTTACGAGAGTGGAGACAGATCCCGATGCTGTAGAGGTGGAGTTTCCAGACGAGCATGAAGAAATCGCAGCTGAAATAAACGCACCTGAAATGCCACGAAATGAATGAGATCGTTTTCGCGATTATTTGGCACAACAAGAATGATAATTGGTGCTTATTTGAAAGAAGCAAAAATATAATTAGGACTATGTTGACAACACGGTAATTGTTTGGACTGTTTGTAGTTTTTGGATAGTGCGAAACAAAAAAAAAAATGTTATGAATAAAAATAACGGTACACGGTACCAATTTTATGTGAAATTTGGTGAATTTGGATGAATTTTGAAATTGTTGAAATTGGTTCACTTTCCAATGAAGGGCCACGTTTGAATTGATTACAAACTCTTACTTCGCACGCTTGGTTGAAAAGTCGAACATGGTAGCCTTTCCCACAAATGTGTAGAGATAACTTTTGCATACTATTAGAAGTGGGTAAAAAGGACTTTTTACTTCACCAATGTATTTTGCAAGCATGTTTACTAGATGGCGGGCGAAGCTTTTGATGTGATGCCAAAATTAAATTTTGGAGGAAAAATTGCACCCAGACAGGGGCTATATTAGAGCACTTCACGAAACACTAAATGAAAAATCGAATGCATTAGAATCATATGATAATGACAAAGTATTCTCTAGATAGAATACGTCTAATCTACCGAAAGACATAATTGATAGTTCAATTTCCACCATTCACTACCCACGTTATAACAAAGTCACAAAATAAACCAAAAGGGCAGCTTTTAAATCCAAAAACCATCTTCTCACTTTGTAATTCCAAGACATGTTGTTCATATGCATTCGTGGATCTTGATAGACCAGTTGTTCTCTCCACTAGCTTTTCCTTTTGTTTATCTTGAGTCCTCTCTTATTTTCACCATGAGTCCTTAATCTTTTAATTATTTTTAATTTAGTCTCCCTTCCATAATACATAATTGATCCAATGAACTTGCAATTAAGTTCCCAAACTTTTCAAATATTGGATTCTAATCTCAAAATTTGTGAATTTCCTCCAATTGCTCTATTAAGTCTTCATATCAATCTCATCCAATAAGGATTATATTCAATTGCTCCGAATCAATTCCAATTAAGCTCTAAATCATCTTTCTTCCCTCCAAATGCATCTAAGTCAAAATTTTACCAACAATTAACATAATTTAACCTAAATCGATTAGGTATCCCAATTCACAATAAATAATCAATTTTAGAAACTCAGAATAAACTCATCAAATTCCATGTGCTATATCGCCATTCGTTAATAATTACTGACAAATTAAGTCCAATAAATGCTAAATGAAATCTAGCATCTTATGGATCATATGAAAATGGTGGATAACAATATTCAAAATGCTTCCAAGACTTTTTGCCCGCTTGATATCTTGGATCACAATGATTGATAGCATTTTGTCAAATGCTTTCAAGCATTTGTGTTCGCTAAATGTTTAAAACTCCTTCATTAATATTGTCTATTTTTTGTGCATTCTCATATCCTTAGCAGTAAGCGTATATGCCTTGATATGTATAAACGTTTTGATCGAGGTGTAACTCGAAAATAATGCATAACTTTGTGAGCAACATTTTTCCTTTATTGACACTATTCACTACAAAAAAAAAAAAGATCTCCAACAATCAGGTCTCCATTGGTTGGTGTACGATGCTTCCACCGACCATCGTTTGGTTGGTATTCTTCTTGGTAGGTTAAGAATGGAATTTGTGTAAAGCCTTAATACGACCAAAGTTTGGTGTCAATCAGCGACCAATTATGATTGGCAGGATTTATACTTGCCTTTTTCTGGTGTGCAATTGGGGATATTTAGCGAACAAAAAATTTTGGTTGCTGAGACTACATATTAGCTACCATCATATCGCCTTTGATACTTATTGGGGGGTCAGCAATAACTATTATGGTCTCTAAAACCCAATAATTAGGGCAGGATTTGTACCCGCCTTTTTTTCATGTGCAATTTGGAATATTTCAGCAACTATAATTTTTTAGTTGGTAAATGTAGACGCTTATAGCGACTATAGTCATTTGGTCGCTGCTTTCCTTCACCGACGATGAATTAGCGACTAACCAGCAACCACGATATATTGGTTGGTGACACCTTTCAAAATATCATTTAGCGACCTAATAAATTGGTCGCTGGCAACTTTTTTTTGTAGTGTCAATTTCTAAAACTCTCTTCTATAGTTTAAGTTTTCTTATGATTCAGTAATTGAGAGATGCTACAATCACTTAATTAATTACTAAAGAGGTATTATCGATTGATTTTGCAATTGTACAGACCGTGACAAGTAATAATAGTGAATGATGAGTCCAAGTATCTTACCCACGTGGACTAAGCATTTACTAATAATTTTATTCTAATCTAGTTTCAATCTAAATGTATTTAGTAATCAATTATCAAATATAAGTGTTTATATGTTGAACTAAATTATACTAATGTTATCTAATTTAACGAGTTTGTGAAGGACTTTTTCGGATTTAGTGATTAGGAATTCTGATTTCACTTAGATTATTTAATATCCATCTAACCCAATTTCATTTAGCCCATTTTTCATATGTATTAACAATCGAATTAATCAATTTTAGTTAGTAATCTCTTCGAACAAAACTAACCATATTCACATGTTCGAAATTACTATGTTTCTATACAAATTCATACATATGCAAAAGCATTTAATTTTAATAATTTAGTTATGATTGTATAAACTATAAAAGTATCTCCCGATCTTTTACCAAATTTATGTTACTTATTGCGCGAACTAGATAAATAAATCTCATCTTTGATCTCAATATTATCTCTAAATAATGCAATTGGTGATCAAGTAATTGAATTTCAATAAAACGCACAGTAAGCAATTAATACACAATCAAATTGGCATGAAATCTATTGAATTAAACATATATGAACCTAAGCTATGTCATACATCCTAACAACAAGGGATTTAACCTATGATAATATTAAAATTAAATAATAAATGGAAAAAGGTCAACGAGTTCAATACAGTGAATAAATAATTAATCCAAACTATTGTTGTTCTTTGGAACCCAAATCCCACCAAAAATATTTAATTCTTCCTTGATTTGCTGTATATCTCACAGTTAATTGTGTTCTTCAATTTCAAATCCCAAATTGATGATTTACCCAAAAGAATGTATATCTAGCCTCACATTTATATGAAAGTAAGATCCCTATTTATAAATATTAGTTTTGTTTAAAATAGAGTCACATTTGATAGAGAATCAATGAATCATAGCTCTAGTCACATTAGAATTTCCTAAATTGCTGGAAATTAATATTTCCTTTTGGAACTTAAATCTTTATTTCATCTTCTAATTCAAATTGAGTTCTTAAATATTGCAATTGTGGTCCTTTAACTCTCAAACGTGACTTCTTGGTCCCTAACGTCCAAAAATATGTCCTATTTTACTCTTTTTTGTATCAATTATTGCTCATTTTATTTGTTCACATCTAATCCAGGATTTCTCCTAAAATAATAAAAAAAAATACATAAAATTACTCTCAAAAGTCATGTTTTGATAATGTTATAACTCTTAAAATCAATATTCTGAAGTTTCATCCACCAAACTTTTACATGAATTAGTGCTTGCTGGAGGTACCCTGCTTCTATTTATAATCCACAACCACCTTAAATGGAGTGTAGAGATTCATCCCACAACATATCTAAGATCTATACAAGAATTGCTTTACAACAAATGTCTTCAGAATATTTTAGATTTGTCTCTTAATGAACATAGATTTCGACGACTCTACAATTTTATAAGAACCCAAAATGTTTGACAAGTTTTAACTATGTCGACCTACAATGTACAGCTTCCTCATCCCGTCTAGAATTTTAAATTATTGAGTTGTGTCTAGCTTTCAAGTGTGTCCACCCAATGATTTTTCCAGCTACATACTGTAAACAAATTTAAGCTAAAATTTAATTTTGTCTATTAAACACATTTGATGGTAAAAAAAAACATTAAAACGGGAAAGTCAACGACGACGTTGCAAAATAGTCAAAACAATTTATTTTGTTGTTTGAAATTGATATTCGGTAAAAAATTTCGAAAACTTTGTTCCTTTTATTATAACAAAAATTTGTATATAGATTTGTCAAGTTACCCAACTAATATTTTAGGAGCTAAAAACAAGATAGTCACTTGAGTTACACCTTATTTTTATTTTAATTATTCATTTTTATTTTGTTCTAAAATGATTACTGAATTTTATCTTTTGTTTTAGTTAATTCACATTGTCTATTTCTATTAGTGGACACAAAAAAAGAAAAAAACATAAATAAAAAGGGAGGACGTAGAATCGTGGATAAGTGAACTTTTTTTTTTTTTGTTACTAATTTTTAACTATTGAAGGACCACTTCAATAATGACTTAAGAATACTTTCAATGCATTTTATGGATTGCTATCTACATGATCTACAAATTGAAAGACTTTCGGTATATTTATGTTGATAATTAATAAATACACAATCAAGTTAAAAATTAGTTTTCAATAAGTTTTATCTACAACCCAATAATGCGAGTTAGGTGTATTTTATTTTCTTGAAATAAAAAGAAAAACACATTTAAAATGCATAGAAAACCATGTCTAACAGATATTTTGGATTTAGATGAAGCTCTAAAATATATATATCATTTTTTTATTTTTCACGACGGCTTGTCAAAGTTAATGTCAGACTGCACTGGAGATGAATTTTTTTATACTCTGTTCACTTAGCTTACACGACAAATTCTTCTAAGCAGTCCATTGAAGATGTTCGAAAATATCGGTGCATACATGGCGGCTTTGAGATTTTGAGAGCCTTAAGCTTGTTTTCTATGAAGTCGTCTATATATACTTTGTACATTTTATGAGTTTAACTATATTAAGTATTAGAAGCATTAACTATGAGAGGACCTAAACCATGTGGATCCTTAGGTACTAAGCTACTATAGTAAGGGCGATAAAATAATATTTAATAGTTTTATATCCAACAAAAAATATAAATTGCTTTCTTTCTTAGTTGTGATCCTAGTGAGGTTAGCATAACAAACATGCTAGTCTAAAATGCATATTTTTTAACAAAAAATCTTACCTTCGACATTTTGCACGTATTAAGTACTACTTAATACTTCATAAAGGAAAATGGTTTAAATGGTCCCAAATCTTTGCCCATTCTTACAATTTAAGCCCAAATATTTAAATCGTAGCAACAATGATACCAAACCTTTAAATCAAGCTCTAAAATAAATATGTTTTTTAATTCGCCACATCAACTTGTCGGAGTTCGTGTCAAATAGCACCGGAGACGAATATTTTTAATGGCTATTCATTTTGCTTACGTGGCAAATTCTTTTGAGCAATCCATCGAAGCATTTGAGATGATCTTATGTTAAACATACCAATGTATATACGGAGACCTTGAGATTTTGAGAGCCCAAGCCTATTTTATACGATGCCTTCTATACATACTTATGAGTTTAATATTAATTACTAGAAGCATAGCTTGGGTGGATATGGTTTGATGGTAATTTTCGGTAGGTTAGTTGGAGAAGATAAATTTTGTTGTCTTTGTTTAATTTTTATATTTTATTTAATTATAGGTGATTTAAACAATGATGAATTGTATTTTTATAAATATATTAATAAGAGGAATTCAAATAAAATGAAAAATTATTTAGGGATATGATTGTAACTTTTATTAAAGTTAGGACTATATATGCAATTTATCCTTAAAAGAAGTGTATTTGACGTAGATAACGTCATTTTGGACAGAATTTATCCAAAAGGACTATTTGGGCCAAAAGTGCAAATGTTTGAGATAATTATTACTATGGTTTAGAGGTTTGGAACCAAACTATCAAGATGGGTAAAGGTTTGGGACCAATTACACCAATTTTCCTAAGAAAAACAAGGATTTTTGTATGGGCCCAAGGTTGGAATTGGGCCTCGCTCCAATACCTCCGGCCCACTAAACACTAGAGCTGTCCGGCTTCATTCGCGGCATTTTCTTTCATCCCTCTGTTGATGTCACTGATTTTTCTCCAACTTTTCTCTCTAATTTGAAAATTTTACCGCAATGTCTCAGGTTATTTCCTTTTACCCTTTTAAATTGCTTAATTATTTGTCAAATTTTTCATATCTTAAATTTTGATAAAATGTTCTTCATTCTTCGTGATTCCTTTCTGTGGAAGTTTCTTGAATGACTGTAAATTAGGGTTTAATAAGGAGTTTATTACTTATTGTTTTGGCGTGATGATTTGGTTCTATGTGGACAAGACAGAGCTTTTGATTTTATGTAATTGATTTGATTTTTCATGGATAAGTTTGATATATCAGTATAATGTCGTTTTGTCTTTTACAGATTGATACCAGAAATTCTTCTTCTACTAAACGGGCCCGAACTGATGGTATGTGTTATGGTTAAACTCCAATTTCACACCAAAACTCAATCAATTAACGATAAGAAACCAGAAAATGGAGGAAACCAATACTCGGAATATTAAATGAACTGATGAAGCACGATTACAGCAAAATAACAGTAAAAGAAAAGAAGAAAGAGAATTCAGATTTAGAGGAATAGAGAAGGAAGAGAGACAGATTCAGAAAATGTGAGATAGAAGAATAGTGAAAAAGAAGAAGAATTTTAGATTTAGAGATGAAGATAGAGAGAGCCGATAAGAGAAAGGGGGAAATTCTGTTTTGCAACCAATTTCAACTCTCTTTCATCCTCCCCATGTGCTCTATTTATAAAGTAATCATAGAATATTGTAGAATGAGTGAGTCATGACATCCTTCCCCTTAAATTAACCTTCTCCTCAAGGTTCAAGGTTTGGATGTCTTCTTTGTATGAAGTTAGCAGCTGCTTCATTCTTTTCACCACCCTTGGATTAAACAGGTAGTGCAAAGTGACATATGCTTGGTTGACATTATTTGCCCCACCTTCAACCAGCATGCCCAACAACCCTTGGATGGCAATTGGTGATATACCAGATGCCCAACCATGATCAATTGAACTAGAGAAGAGTGCAAGTAGGAAGCATTCTGCATCAAATCCTTCAGTAAATTCCTTCCCTGTAAGATAGTTGCCTGCAAAGGTCTTGAAAGCAGATAGTTGTAGCTGGATCTCAATGGCAGAGGCCCACTTTGTCTCTATTTCCCTGGCAATGAGAGTGGACACTTATACATTTAAGAGCCCACTCTATGAGCTTTTGGACCTTGGCACTAGCTTCTGCCTACAGAATTTCATCTCCATTGATAACAGAGTTTTCACCATCGACTTTGTCCTACAATTTTATACATATCAGTAACAGGACATTCAATTGTTTATAATCACTACCCAAAACTAGTAAATTCTCTGCACTGGAGTTTTCTTCGTCCTTCTCAACACCTAAGTTAGATTCCAACTTCTCAAAACTAGTCTCTTCAACGGTCTCAGTCTCAACAACTTGCTTGGTAATTACAAGAACTGAATCATCATCTGTGTTCAAATTAGATGAACTAACTTGCTTGACCAGGTCCTCTTCTAGTTTAGAACCCAAACCACCCATTTGCATGTCAGAAGCCTCGGCCATTTCTGCTGAATAACTTTAATGGTTGGACTGATATTTAGAAGCATATTTTTCACTTGCTTCACCACTAATATTGAACTCATGTTATTCCTCTATGGTGGCTGACTGATCCTTAATCATTTTAGTCAATATTGAAATTATCCGTTCATGAATCCTATTAAATTCTTCCCTTATTATATCCAATCGAGAGACACCCAAGGATTGTAGCTGCTCCGATACCATTTGTTATGGTTGAACTCCAATTTCACACCAAAACTCAATCAATCAACAATAAGAAACCAGAAAATGGAGGAAATCAATACTCAGTATATTAATTGAACTGATGAAGCAGGATTACAGCAAAATAACAGTAAAAGAAAAGAAGAGAGAGAATTCAGATTTAGAGGAATGGAAAAGAAAGAGAGACAGATTCAGAAAATGAGAGAGTCAAGAACAGTGAAGAAGAAAAAGAATTTTAGATTTAGAGATGAAGATAGAGAGAAGCTGATAAGAGAAAGGGGGAAATTCTGTTTTTGCAACCAATTTCAACTCTCTTTCATCCTCCCCATGTGCTTTATTTATAAAGTAATCATAGAATATTCTAGAATGAGTGAGTCATGACAGTAAGCTTGACTGCTTGTAGTTTCCTTCGTTTATATAATTTTGTGTTTTGTGTGGCCAGTTATATGTGCATGATGTATATGTAAACAATGACCAGATTTGAATTGAATGACAAAATTGTGTATATCAAGTGGATTTGTGGGTATAATTCACGTGTATATTACATGCACTATAAATGGATCAACATGAATGATGCATATAATTTATTTATTTATTTTTTTGGTAAGCATTTAGTGAAGAAAGTTCATATATTCAATCTATACCAATTTCAATGATATTATTACCGTTATTGAAATATCCTAGAATACCGTTCTCATTTTTCCTCAATCATCTTACCAAACTACTCTTGTCAAACAATTCCACTTTCTACTTTTTACTAATTTAGAATTAAAATGATGTGTCTTACATCTCTAGCTATTAAATTGGAAGAGTTTTTACTAAAAATAAATTCAACTTTGAGCTAAATAATTGTGTCAAAGACGAACATGCGATCCAATTTGGATTGGAATAATATGACTCAGTATGTTTCTTTTGTGATTTCCTACGTTTCCGTGTTTTCTCCTATGTTACATATGGCCTTGATTCCATATTTATTCTTTCTAGTCCTATCATTTAGAGGTACTTTTTGGTTGCCAAGCATTTTAAGGAATGAGCAATTTTATGTTCGCGGAACTGTTCGAAATTATACATATATGTTTTTTTTTCTAAATAATAATAAGATGAATGTCCACAAATTTATATTGTGGTATGGATTGAGAGTAGCCAAACAGAGCTCTAAAAGGGATGTTATAACATCCTGTTGTATCACATTTGTATAGATAGACAATTTCATTTATCATTTGTAATTAATTCATTATACACTACTTCAATAAAAGCTCTCTAAGATATTTCTTCCTCTCTCCTCGATTTCCTTTTATGATCCTCTTTGCAAATCCCAGACTAGATTTTTCTACCTTTTACTTGTACCAGAGCCATACGATCTGAATTCATGGCTTCTTTAAAAGGAAATACTCCAATCTCCGATGATGGAATTTATGGAGAAATTCCATACACTATTCCAATTTATGCTTCAGTGTTAATCGTCAATCAAATTACTCAAAACTCTTCTTCGCCGACACCCATCCCAATTCAGATGAAATTAACTTAATTGAATTGCGATCGCAAGTTCTTTCTATGCTTCGAGGTCACGATCTCGAAGACTTCATCTTTGGAGATTGTATATGTCCTCCTTACCATGTCGAATCTCAAACACATGGTGTAGGAGTCGCAATACAGGTCGATGGAGAGTATTTAGCATGGTTTAGAATAGATTAAGTGATTATGAGTTGAATTTTTGAATCTATTTCAGAGGCTATGTTTGGTCGTGTAGTGCAATGCACTTCATTTGTCCAAGTGCGGCAGTCTTTAGAGAAGTTGTTTCTCTCACAATCAAAGGTACAAAATCTTCATGTTTGTAATCTTCTTCAGAACACAAATAAAGGAACTATGTCGATTAAGGACTATTTTTTTCGTACGAGAGAAATAGCAAGCACTTTGTCTGATATAGGTCTCGTAATTATTGATGAGGACCTTTTGCCTTCCATTTTGAGAGGTTTGGACGTGGAGTTTGATGCCATAACATTTAACCTTACCTCCCCAGGGTGAAAAAGTTAGTCTACAAGAGGCCAAATTTTTGCTTCAAGCTTATGAGACGAGTTGGCACAGCTTTCTGTTGTATCCACGATTGATGTTTCTAGCTCTTCATCTCAATTTGCTACAAGTAAGCACAATAATCGTGGAAATGGTTTTTGTCACACCAGAAATCAAAATAATGGAGCAAGTCATGTGGGTTTCAATCAGCAAACAACTAGGGGATCATAAGGAAGGCTTGAAAAAGGTAGAGGAAAAGAGAATTGTGAGAACGTTGTGTGCCAGTTATGTGGAAAACAAGGACACTCGGCCCTTGAGTGCTTATGAAGGTATGATCTCTACTATTTTCGTGAAGAATCTCGACACTCTTGTGCTAAAAAACACAACTCACGTGCATTTGTGGCCACTCCAAGCACATCAAAGGACGATGCACGGAACGATGATAGTGGAGCTTCTGACCACATTAATGCAGACATTCATCTGAACGCCGAGTATCGAGGTAAAGGTACACTCAATTTTAGGGATGGTAATTCTCTCTTTATTTCTCATATTAGTTCATCAGTTTTCTCAATACCATGTTAAATCATCCCCATTTGTCTTACATAACCTTCATTGTGTCCCAAGCATGGCCAAAGCTGTTGTTAGCTTCCAAAGTTTTGCTTTAAAGTATAATCTAATTGGAAAATTAGGACTCAATTCCCAACATTGCAGGTAGTGTAGTTTTAAGTCATTAACCTTCAAAAGTGATGGTTAGGTCCCATCACATTAGTGGTTTGACGGTTCTGCTCTCTAATTTCCAGTTACATGAAAGTCGAGTATGATTTTGATGTCCACATTGATAGTGCATGTCACGAGGGAACCCAAGTTCACAAATTTAAACAATTGGGGAGCCTTATTTTGATTTTCCTTAATCTAATGGATGGACTTTTTGGCTAATTGTTCTATTTTTAAGGATCAAACATCGAAGAATGTTTTTCTTCAAGACAAACTTAAGAATGGACCGTGTCAATATGTTTTGTCAAATACACGTTCTTCAAATGCGTTTGAATTCTTTTTTGTACATACTTTTGTAAGTATCATAATAAGGCTGATGTCAATAGTTGGCATTGACTATGACATCCCAATTCATGTGCACTTAAACATGTGTTTAGATCATTACAATATTCATACATTTTGGTGAATGTGGATTTCTATAATCCATTCCAACAGAGTAAACAAACTTAGAGCTTGTTTGAGCCCCACTAAAAGGTTAAAAATGTATTTTGGAATAGTAGATTGATAGAGAATGTTATTAAAAAATAATGAAAAATTTTAGGTTTGCGTGTGATATTATTTTATTAAAGAATGTGTGGTTGAAAAGAAAAGAGAAAAATGTATTTTGGAAAAAATGAGAATCAAACAAGGGCTTAATCTACTTTTTGTTTTTGAATGTGTAAAATATTTCATAATGTAATTCCCCCTTTTGTTTCAACTGAGGCATATAAATACTTTGTTCACTTTGTCTATGAATATATTCAATTTAAACTTCTCCTTCGAGGCATAAATCTGACTTGCATTCCATATTTGCCAAATTCAAATGCTTGTTGAGAGACAATTTAGCCCGTTTGATGTCTCCATTATTTGGCAAAAAAATAAAACAAAATGTTTTGAATAGTGATTTTTAGGAAAATTTGTGGTTAGAAAAGTGGTGAAAAGTTTTGGGTTTACGTACAAAATATTTTATTGTGTGAATGTGTGGTTGAAAATGAATATGTAGAAAAATGAGTTTATAAATAATGGCCATCAAACAGGGGCTTAATTGGAAGGTGTCAAATATTACAAACATATTAGGGTGATGAGTGTAGAAGTCTTCGTCCTATCCTTGTAAGAATATGGATTTTGTTTATACATATCTAAACACATCAACAAAATGGAACACATATATTGTAGAAATTGGCCTTACTCTTCTTGTCCACGGGAATATGACCTTAAGTTTGGTGGGACGTCTGTGTAAATTTCAACTAGTTCCTTGGCTCCCAACTCCTGTACTTTATAACAAAACCTTTCGAGTGTTTTTTTTAAGTTAGAACCTCATGACAGTCTCCTAAAGAACTTTTGGGTGTTTATGTTTTCCTTTCTTTTGCCCTACAGTGAGCACAAATTTGGCTTTCAGGGGTCACCCCCATCACAAAACACCAAACATTTCTCCTCCATTCCCTCAAAACCAAAATAGACTGGAAAAGAAGTAGCTAATTCCATTGACCCGCTGCAATTCAAAACAGATTTAACGTGTGGTTGATATGTTAAATTAGAAATTTGTTAAAAGTCCTCAAACCTTTGAAATATTTTCTTGGTTTTGAGATAAGGAGAGACAAGAATAGTTTGTACCTTAAGCAAACAAGTTGGTTGGTTAAAACCAACATAGCCAATGCAAAGGGTACAACCCTCGTATGTGCTTCAATTCATAAGTTGTTTGTTACTTTTGTATTTTGAATTTTGTATTATGTTTTATTTAGATGTTGAAATACTCAAAGATATAGTAGTTTATTATAGTTACAATATGTGATAGTGGGATATTGAGCCAGTTATGTTCCTTAGTTGTAAGAGATAATGTGAAATAATTTTGTATTTAGACTTCAAAGAAGAAATGAATATTACATTAATGAATTAATTTCTACAAACGTATCATTTGTACTAGGAGGTTAACTGGTTCTTCGAATTATCAATTTGGTAGGTCTAGTCTCGAATGATTCTACCCTTCCTCTTTCTGTTTTTATTTTGTTTATTTTTGATTCGAACAATTCATGTTCGTTACAATTTGTATCAAAGCTTGGCATGGATCAATCGCTATAGCAACGCGTGGAATGATTGGAAAAGATTGTGAAAGTTATGCTTTATTGTCAAAACGAAAGCACAAGTTCTTTAAGATGTTAGATGCTTTATCAAGCAAATGTTTTCTAAGCCGGAATTGAAATTTGGCATTTACCATAGTTACAGCTATTGTGCTTTTTAAATACTTGCAACCTAAAGAAAATAGAAAATAGTATCAACTTAGATCAATGGTATTGTACTATAATTAGAATTCTAATATCAATGGAATTGAATTCTAGAACTAGAAAGTTTGACTTTTGCTAACACTCCCTCTCAAGCTTGGGGTGAAAATATATTTCATTCCAAGCTTGTCTAGTATTTGATGAAGTGAAGCATTAGGTAGTCCCTTTGTAAGAATGTCATTAAACTACTCTCCGGTTGAAACATACGGCATACATAATTCTAATTTTTTCTTTACGAAATGAGCTATTTTCGCATGCTTCGTGCGATCTGGTTGTACAGGATTATTAGCTATGTTTATAGCTGATTTATTATTGTAGTAAAGTTTCATGGTTCCTTTCCAATTGATTTCCAAATCATCTAGGATAATCTTTAGCCACAAAAGTTCACACTCTTAACGCCATAGCACAAAATTCAGCTTTCGCACTTGATCTTGCCGCCACTGCTTGCTTCGTACTTCTCCAAACTATAGGATTTCCTCCAAGAATAGTACAATGTCCTAACGAACCTACCTCGTTAGCATCCGTATAAGTCTCAAAACTAAGTGATGTACCTTTGTTGTAGAGAATTCCCTTTCCAGGTGTAATGACCCAAATCCTTAACAATTCGATTGTCACTAAATCATAAACTAAAGCAAATTTAATGGATATTCAATACAATTATATATAATTATTTAAGCACTTTCTAAAATTCAAATGATGTAATGAGTGTAATACATTACTTGAAACGAGAAATATCTTAAAATTATTTAAAATCAAATGAAATAATAATAGTTTGACAACGAAAGAATTTTATTATTGAATATTTTGCCACCATAACTCATCTCCGTGCCGACCGCCTCAAATCGTCAATTATCTGAAAGTAGAGACAAAATAGAGTGAGAATAATTCTCAATAAGCGTGCGTGGATAATGAATTCATATATGTATTTCTACGGAAAATTCATAGCTTGCATAGAGAGACACGAAAATTAGACCGAACTTAGGTGGTGCTAAATTCTCGTGCGTAGCGCTACTAAACTCCGGTCCAATCTTAATAGAACATACGTAACATGGACCAAAACATAACATAGCTGTAGAAATATTACATACATAAACATTAGTCACTATAAACATAAATGACCACTTACCTCTTTACTAGACAATTCAAAATGATAAAATGAGTTATTGTTGGAAAGAGATCCTTGAGCCGTGTGTGGGGTTGATTATTCACATGTGATTGTATAATTGTATGAACATAAAAATGACGAGAGAAAGATAAGTGGAGAGACAAAGTTATAGAGGTAGAGGGAAAGTGTGTAAATGATTGTTGAGGGTAGTTTAATGTTAGGTTTGTCTCCTGGGTAAATTCTTCACCATGTGTAAAAAAGTGAAAGGAAATGGCTAGATGTTGGGGATAGTAAATGCATAAATGGTGTATTGTCATTAAAATGGTCAAATTACTACCTTTAATCATGTGGTCAAATCAATCAAATCAATTTCCTTGATTTGTGTCACGCATTTTCTATACCCTGATTTATGCCGCTAGTGTATGGTATCAAGTTTTGTAATTCAGTGATAAAATGGAAAATGTCGAACACACAGGGTTTGATATTTGATTTCTACCGATTACTATAATTGTTTAGTTTTTACTTTATTTAGACAATTAAAGTTGAGTCAATATGGTGATTTTAATCTAACGTAGATGGAAGAAAAAATGGCAAGTGAACGGAAGCAAAATTATGAAAGCCTAGGGAATGATTTCATCGCACTATCGACAATGTTTTTCAACCTATAGTTTTAATTCAATCTAATTTTTCTTAATTTATAGGCAAGAACCTTAATTTAGTTCTATTCCCTCTCGAGTGCCAATAGAACCTATCTCTATAGTTTAATTCCAATATCTCTATTCTGAATGAAATGTATAGAAATTATCGATGCACGTGGTTCTTAATTCAAATAAGCGTCAAAGATTCGTACTCTCTCGAAATCTACAAAACCTAGGTTATGTTGTTCCTAGATCGCACCTAAATTTCCCTCTCTCGAGTGCCGAAATTTATGCATCAATTCATTCAACTAATGGCCAATTAATTGAAAGTATTACACACAAACAACACAAAAAGTTAACGAAAAATCCAAAAGAACTAAATATATAGGAATGAAACACGTCTCAAGTCGATTACATCAAAC
>CAIGRP010076639.1:0-27002 GCA_903798385.1 Fraxinus cuspidata
CTCTAATCAACATTGAAAGTTCATTTTGTTAAGAAATATGTTTATTTTATTTTATTGTTTATTAATGGTAGAATAGTCTTTTCAACTTCTTTTATTTAGCCTATAGATACTCTCTTTATATCTAGGTTAAACCATCTTTTGTATTTCAATTGTATTATGGAGAATTAATGAAACTCTAACTTTCTCCATTTTCTTCTTTGTTTTTCTTTGAATTGTTTAACACACCTCATTAAACATGTGAGCCGACTTCACTACCACATGTACAATCTACAATACTAATTAATATAGTGAACTAGAAAGTATTCTCATAACGCATATTTCATGTATTATTTTCAAAAAAACACGAGCAAACATATTTATTGAAGAAAAGAGAAGGGATGTAAAAATTTTAACAAGCAAAACAGCAAGCTTAATGTAAACAAAAATAAATTAATATATGTAAATTTCGTCTACATAACAACAAATAAGTGCACACTTTGACAAGAAGAACAAATGAAGATGAAATGATACATACCTCCAAATGGAAGCTTGACCTCCTGTAAAATCAATGTTACAATTTTTTGCTTGGCATAATATACCTTTGCTACAACGTCACCTTCATATATAGATCTCCACTGTCACATTACAATTAATATAAATATTTTTTCCCTAAAAATGTAACATTTCAAGAAAATCTATTGAAAAATAATTATGAAAAAAAGAAATACCTCCCATGCTCCGATTCAAAGAAATTTTGCAGGGAAATTGGAAGCCTTTGATTTCTCATTGTTTAAGCCAAGAGCCGTCGCCATTGATCGATCTTCTTGCTTTCCTTTCACCAGTGCCCTCTCCACGAGATCGACAAAAGGTGGCGTTCTTTGCAGTGTCAAGCCTAAAGGGTTCGACTCTTCGGAACAATCCTGGATTCCTTCCTGCCATATTTAACAATGAAACAAGTAATAGGGAAAAATATAAAAAGTAAAGAAAAGATATAAATATGCATGATTTTATTAAAAACTAAGAAAAAGCCATAAAATAACATATTCTAAACCTCAATGCTATAAATTTCAAATTGGAAGATCAACTATCATGCATGAAATCTAGTAAAAACATTCAATCATAGTTTTTCACAACTCTGTCAAGATCAAAAGCATCACATATATATAGTGAGAGAGATGGCTAGAAGTAAAATGCAGCGAAAGAATCATTAAGGGGTTATTCTCTTCGTGTTTCAATTTTGTGTTTTTAGTTTTGAATTCAATTTGAGTTTTGTATTTTGAGTGTTCATTTTGAAAATGTTGAAAACTTGTACTTTTTTATATTTTTAAAAATTGTTTTGAAAAATAAAAAAATTCCAAAATTCAAGTTATAACTGAAAACACTCAAAACGAAAAATTTGTCGTTTTGTGTTTTCTTTGTAAATTTTAAACTTGTTTTCAAAACGCGTTTTCGAAAATGTGAAAGAAACGCGTTTTCACTGTTTTATAAAATCAAAAACAGAAAACTAACATGCCCTAAGATTCCAAATCTCTCTATCTACATATACATACAGATACATATAAATTCACATAATTTATATCATATGTATATTTTTACACTTGAACAAGACTGCAAAAGGGACAGAAACTTAAAAGAACCTGCAGATCCAATTGCTCAGAACCACCTGCAGTATCATTGCTTGAATTTCTTAACTCAAAAATGGGGCTCTTCTGATTTTTTTCAATTTCATCCCCCATCGCTAGTTTGTATTAAACACTGTTCTTCCTCATCTCCCAAGAAATATTTTCATTGAAAATTCCCACCAAAATTTGACTCAGATTTGCTCACTATTTTTTTGCTAAATGAGCAGTAGATTAGGGTCCGCACTCCGCAGTGCGAATCCATTTTTCGTTTTTTATTTATATTATTGAATTTTGTGTTTGAAATTTTGTCGTAATTAATTGAACCTACTACTTTCGAGTCTTTGCTTCGCCTTCTAGAAAGAATATCTAATATTTCCTAGAATTATTTTTGTTGATTTAAGATTTGTTCTCCAAAAAATAATTAAATTAATATTTGAGATCATGAATTTATATTCAAATTGTTATAATTATACTTTATATATAGTATTGATGTGGTGCATAGTTAAGTAACAATCTAAGTGAAACTAGTAGAAGATATGGGTAAAACAAGTGAATTACCATTTATGTGCTTATTTTATTATATCTTTTGAGTTAGAAATAATTTTCTTGATTTTCCATTTTCAGACTGAAAAAAATAAAAATCTCACGATAAAGCAACACTTTTTAAACATTCTTTCTTATTAATTAAGTCAAGAGCTACTTATTGATTTTAGAGTCCAACTTTTTATTCTTGACAATTAGTCCTAGTTTGGTTTTCATTATTTTCTAAATACATTTTTCTCGCTCTTATTTTCGAACACACATTCTTCAATAAAATAATATTACACACAAATTTAAAAAAATTCTTATTTTTTAACCACACATTTTTCATCAAAATACTATTAGAAAATGCATTTTGGGCAAAAAAAAAAAAAAGAAAATGAGGCTCAGACATGCTCTTAGAATTAGTTTCAAATATTTGATAAGCAGCAAAATGATAGCTCTTGAAACCTTTTCAATTATTTATCATTAAAATCTAATTATTAAATTAATTCTATGTCCTAAGTTTATTGAGGTTCTAAAAATAACAAATCTTTCCATTATTTAATTTTATTTTATTTTTTACTATGAGGACCGTGATTTTATTTTGTAATTTTGTAAGTTTTGAGATTTATTAAACAATGACAATTTTTTTTTTCATTTTAAAGTAACTATAATAAATATGTTGTCTTAGAGAAATATTTGAAAATATTACATATTGTTATAAATGATATTTGATAGTATATCATATTGTTGTAATAGTAAAAATAGTATTACAATACCAACAATGCGAATACAAAAGGATATCATTGTAATCAATGTCCATCTTAATAATTATAAACCGTCGCAATGAGGGATCACTTTTGTTAAACAAATTTTAAATTATGATTTTGAAATTAAAATTTACCAAACATTTATTTACAAAGTTATTTTTTTTCATCACAACAAAAGTTGATTTTTCTTTAAAAGCACGTCAATACCAACCAAGCCTTAGGCCACGTTTGTATTGATTTTAGAGATTGACTTCTGATTACCAATATGTAGAGAAACACTACCTAATGTTGATTACTTGTGTTTTACACCCTAGTAGTCTGCATATTACTTTTATTTAAATGACCTAAAAGTTAATCCAAGGCCAGAATTTCTTCTAATAAATTAAACTATAGGTGGCTATATTGACAACACGGTTGCATCCAAGGTCCTTAAACTTCACATATTGTATAAATCTATTTATATTTCTGAATTTTTCATCACATTCTTATCATCAATCTTCCAATAACTAGTTCATCTTGTCCTAATTATAGATTCCGTCCAAATATAATATGAAGGGGAGCAAATAAGCAAAAAACAGCAACAACAACAAAAACAAAATACAACCAAGTATTTGCTCCTTATTGTAAAGAACACTAACGAAATCTTTGGATGAAAACCATCATAAAGGACAATTTTGTCGCCCTCTCATTATCACGCTAAGTCAACCTTTGATTTAGTGTAGATGCTAAGAATTTCCTACAACTAGAATAAGACTAGGGGTGTATTTGAGCCACATTATTTTGAAAGAATGTATTATGGAATAGTAAATTGATGGAGAATGTGTGGTTGAAAAAGAAGGAAAAGTTATTAATATGATGGAAAATATTATTTTATTGAATAATGTGTGGTTGAAAATAAGTATAAGAATGAGAATGAAAAATTTAATGTGTATCAAACATAGGCTAAGGAAAGAGAGAACACATTGCTCAAGAGTTTGGGAGAATGTTGTTTGTGTTATGTACAAAGCTCTTTTCAATTTGGGACTTTAACACTTTACAATGAATTCACCACCTATGAAGAAATGGAAGGCTATGATTCACATTTGATTCTAGATATTTCTATAAAAATATCTCATAATGTTTTTACCAATAATTATCATTGAATTATCTAGGGAACTCCTTCAAGAACTAGTGCAAGTTGCCTTCTAGAAACATGTGTCTAGCGTGAAGCGTTGTTGCATGTAGAACCTTCTAACTAGCTGAAGACGCCATCATTTCTAGACTTTTTCACATTTGGGTCATATTTGACTGCTACGTCCCTTACATTTCACGCAACCTTACGACGTTCTTTTTACTTTCCGTCAAGCTGTCTGGAGGGAATAATTTCTTCTTAATCAAGAATGCCTCAACTAGATAAATTCACTTATTTTACCCAATTCTTCTGGTCATGCCTTTTACTCTTTACTTTCATTCTTTAGCGCATCATCTCGTTTGTGCTAAAATTCAAGCTTAGCATAGACAAAAAGTGCTAAAGGCTTGTGGGACATTACAACATTCCCAATACTAGATAATGCTACACGAATATAGAATAAACCAATATGTTGAATGATAATTATTACGCTAAATAGGTTTATTCAGGAAAAAGTTAGTGAAGCTAAGTAATTATCAAAGAAATGTGTCCATACTAGATTTATTTAGTGAATAAATGAACATATAAATTTTAAATGAACCAATTATTTGCGCTCGTGCTAGACTTGTATAATAAATGGATGAACGGAAAAGAAAAAGATCGTGCTAGTCGACTATAAGTTATTTAATCACAACTAAGTTCATTTCTAGGTCCCAATTAGAAGATTAGCTCGACTCTAACCCTTCTCATCATATTTATTCTTAAAAAAGGTAAAATTAATTTGGTTACATCACAGTACATGCGATGAACTTGGACGTGTTTGAGGATTAACAAATTGTTCTCCTCTCTTGAGCTCTAAGCTTAAATATAGAAAAAAAATAATGGAAGACTCAATTGTTCTTTGTTCCATGTCTACACTCTAGTCTCTTCAAGTGACCAAAAATGATATAAAAGGTAAACAAAAAAAATTCTATTGCAAGAAGTGTGATTGTTCACTGACTCTTACATGAACATGTGCAATAAACACTTGTAATTTGCGAATAATATTGAACTTGCAAAAGAGCGCGGCTAGGATTATAGAAAAAAGATAAACAAATTATCTAACTCTGGAGAACAAGACTCTTTCCAAGAATAATGTCGTCTGTCTCGAAGTCAGCTTCTTTTCTAAATGTCCCCCGACCAAAGTCTAGGTTGTAAGAATCTGCAAGACCTTCCACTAGGTCGAATTCCGGTTTCCACCCCAGCACACTCTTTGCCTTTTCGATTGATGTAAAGAAGTGCTGCATTTACATCAAGAAAATTTAATGGCATGTTTTCTTTATCATTTTCAAGCCCTTTTTTGTTTTCGATTTTCCAAAACAGTGAAAAAGCACTCTTTCCCATTTTCGAAAACGCGTTTTTGAAAACAAGTTAAAAATTATAAAGAAAACTCAAAAGGGGTGTTTTCAATTATAATCAAGTCAAAATTTTCAAAACGCGTATTGAGTGTTTTCAAAATAATTTTTCAAAATGCCAAAAAGAACACATTTTCAACAATCTTAAAATGGTCACTCAAAACACAAAACCCAAAATGAATTCAAAACTCAAAACACAAAACTGAAACACAAAAAGAACAACCCCTAAGATTTTTGGCAGCCTTGTTGATTTCACTAGCAGATTGTCATATGAGCTGTTTTCAGATTTATTTTCTATAAGCATATGAATGAGCACAAATTTACCTGGTCTCGGAAAGGAAATGGTTTCTTTTTACCAAAATCAAACTCCTTGGTATTGTAGTGAATGATTTCAGGCTCAGGGAATCCAGCGGCCTGTTAGAAATATTCAGAAAATCACCCCATTGTCAGTAAGCTAAAAAACACACTCGTCTTTCAGGAATATGCTTATTGGTCAGACCTACCTTAGCGCACGCCTTAGCTAATCCATCGAAGGTAACATATTTCTCACCGGAGATGTTAAATATTTGCTTGCTTGCTTTTTCATTACCAAGAACCTGAACAAAAGCCTTCGCCAGATCCTAAAAAATTAATTGAATAACTTAAAAATCAGATTCACTTGAATATACACAAAGGGAAATTGTGAAAATTGTGCATGTACGAGGCCTTAGAAGAAAAATGAATGTGCCATGCATGAGAAGATCGTGTTGAATACAATTTAAGGTTTTTAGATGAAGCAGTTTAACATGAGGGAGAGCAGTAACGAAGCCACATATTGAAGCTATTAAACTACCTAGAGTAATGAAGAAACGGCGGTGAGCAAATTATAGAACTCCTAAACTAGATTGTTGTGTGGAAGTCCTAAATTGATTTCTAGGCAAAATGTAAAAGGGAGACGGAGAAGAAGAAATTTATATCGTTCAGCACTTTAGACTACATCCATGGGCAGAGATCACTTGACATAGATGATCATAAATAGTTTGTTCGTGTGTAACTTAGTTTTGGATTTTGTTAAATTTTTGAAATCTTCACCAACCTTCACATGACCAAGCTGTGTTAATTGCATTCCTGAGTTGGGAATTGGAATAGGGCGACCTGCTTTCAACCGGTGGAAGAACCATTCTTCAACAGGATTGTAGTTCAATGGCCCATAGATGTAAACTGGCCTCAGAGAAGTATAATTTACACCTCGTGATTCCAAAAAGCTCTCTGTCTCGAGCTTGCCCTTGTGTCGGCTCTTTGGATCTACTGCGTCAACCTTCAATCAGGAACAGAGAAAATAGCACAGATATTAAGGGAGACAACAGTAAAATCAAAGCAAAGGCAAAAGATTTATAGAAATTAATGAACTGATAGCAAAAATAAGTTGGAGATAGAATACAAACTTCAAAATGTGGTAGATAATCAGTTTTGAGGTAAACACCTGCTGAAGAGCAGTATATGTACCTGTAGATTCAGTTGAACTAGATTAGTACGGTTCTGTAGAATCCAAGTCCAACATACATCAGAAACAAAAGCTTTATTCAAGTTGAATGATCGACAAAGGCAATGTTCATTCAATCAAGACCATAACAAGAAACGGTCCACCAAGCACCATAAAATATTTGCAGGTATTGTACAATTATTTTAATTCTGAACTGTTAGCTCCATTTTTACACTTAAAGCACCAACCTACAGAGAAAGACATAAAATCCAAAATATTTGATATATGTAAACGCCAACAAGGCTGGCCTCGTCAATATATGATGTCTTGAGATGCATAACTTCAGCCACTTCGGGTTAGAAGCTTACTGTTCCAGATTTGGTAATGCATCCAATATGGGCTCTACTTCAACTGCTTCTCGCCCTGAAATCACAACGCAAAGATGCATAAAGAACAGCAAAGATGCATAAAGAACGTAAATTTCTCAGATAAACTAAACTTTAAGTGCATACTATCTAATCCTCCCAACCAAACATTTCTCGGATAAACTAAACTTTAAGTGATCTAATCCTCCCAACCAAGCACATCACCATTATTCACCGAGAAAGAACTAAATATATCACTGATACGTGCATGAAGGACACGTAATATTAATTGGAGAGCGATCCTCACCGTTTATGTCATAAACGACATCGAATCCTTCTGTTGAAAGGCTGCTTTTCACAAATTCAAAGTCCTTCCTGTCTCCCTTCAGGTGCAAGATCTATACAAAGAAAATGTTATTTAATTCATCCATTCAATGAGAAAACACCATGGGAGCACTCGCAACATGTTTCTTATGGTATTGGATAAGATTTACGATAGACAATTTCTTGTTTAATATTGTCTAGTACTGTCAAGTTGACCCTACCAAGCATGTTTCATCTTCTGCATAAACATACCTTGGATGAAAAATCAGAAAAATCTGTGTCTGATTCACCAGGCAATTGCTGGGTAATGGGTGCTTTTCCTCTTGTGAACAGAGTGACCTGCACTTATTCCAAGTACTTAAATCCTTAAATTATTGGTATATGTAATAGTGATTTTTTTAAGAACGTCGACTAAACCTGATGTCCCTCTTTGACGAGAAGTCTGGACAAAAATACACCAATAAATCGGGTGCCTCCCATGATTAGAATTTTCTTCGCACTTGATGCTGTGACACACAATGCTCCTTTTGGCTGCCATATTTTCCTTTTATACTACAGAAAAATATTGACAAGGATAGCATTAGAATTACCTCCACACCATTTGCATACCGAAGAAACAGTTTATGAAAAGGGGAAATTCTCAATTGAGTGCCAACGTTGATAACTAATTACCCTTCATCTCCTATAAGTCGAAGCATTGGCTGAATATTTTAAACCATTTGGGGTATTAAAACAAGATCTCATTAGTTGGATTTTTCGTAAACTTAATCAAGTAAACACTACTCTCTCGAACTATTTTAATCTCTTAGACAAGACAAGTGTTGTCAAACTGGTAAATGTCCTAATCCATGTCTCGTTCTTGGTCATTTATAAAAACCGTGTGCTCATTACATCTTTCACGTAAAAAAGGTAAATTTGAGTAGTGTATGAGAAGGGCGCCTTAAAACAAGATTTCGATAAATAAGCATGCCCAATTTCAAACCTTAAATGGACACGAGGAATATTTACTCGAGGTATTAAGTATTGTATTTTCATCTTAAAATGTCAATCTTATTAGTAAGAGAAAAAACTCCAAGTTAAGTATTGTTATCATCTTTCGTCGAGGTAGGATATTAATTCTCAACGTAACGTTCAAGAAAAGTAAAAACACACTCTTACACACAGGATCATATGTTTGTATCAAGAGGGACTACCTGAACCGAGGCTGTGAGTTGGGCGCCATTGAAGTCGGAAAATGACGACTGAAGGACGGCGGAAGAAGGCTGCTTGTGTTGCACCACCACCAGACTTGCCATGATTAATTCCTAGTTCCTACACCACGGCACCACTCTTCGTTTTGAGGGCCTCTGTCTGAAATAAAGGGCTCTGATTTCTTCTATTTTTGTCTGCTTTATATTTTGATTTTCTCTCATTCTTACAATTGGGATAAGACAATGGCTTCACTCTCACCACAGCTTCGGTTATATCCATATGTGCAATCTCTTGTTTCAAACATGACCGTGGGCTCCTCGCTTACCGTTAGAGTGAAAAGACTACTTTGCCCTGAGAAAGACACAATTTGGGCCCCACCACTGGGGGCCCGGTTGAGAAGGCACAGCCCAATTTCCAATTTTATGTGAAATGGCCTCTTCTTATTTTTAATATTCCCAAACTATCCTTCTTAGTCTGACCTTCGAGTTGGAATTGAGATAAACAAAGGAGCAGGTTTGGCTACGCTTGTAAGGTACTCATACTTGAGATGAGTTGAGAAAAAATTCATATTGAATAAGGTCAATTATATATTTGAATAGTTCATTATTAATCAAATTTTATCGATACAATAACACGGACTCTGCGAAATTATCAACCATTTTTTTAGTTATATCTTCACACAGTCATATACAATTTAATAAACATTTCAATAATATCTAGTAATTGTACACATAACTTAAAAGCTAGCCGCATATAAAAATAAAAGAAAATTTCGAAAAATATTATTGTCATGTAGACGAAAGTGTCTTATGACTCTTACCATAAATTCGAGATTCACATTTGTAGTGTAATGTTTACATTGACCTGAATTTACTAACCGATTCTTTAAACAATAAAATAATATTATACTAAAGAGCTCTTACGTTATTGTGAAAATAACTTCTTCTTTAAAAAAAAAAATAATATTATACTAAAGAGCTCTTACGTTATTGTGAAAATAACTTCTTTAAACCATTGAAGAATTACAAATACAAAATAGTATATGGAAGACAATTTCAAAAATTAACCTTATAAAATAGTTTAGTGTTACCTAGGATTTTAATGAATTCGTTAAGATCCTTTTACGGGTTTCTTTGGTAATTAGTCCACTAAATCGTGATTAAGCACTTTCTACATAATCATCTTATCATTTGAGAGTTAACACTAACCTTCAATGTACGCATTATTTTTATCTTTCAAAATGTGCTTTATACATGTAAGTGTACATAACTTTCTTTCTTTTCATTTTAACTGTCAAAAATCCTATTGTTATCTTTCAAAATGTGCATTATTGAGACTACACTCATAAGATGATAACATATTAGTGTATGTGTATCTATCAAAGTTTCAGCACGTCTCTAGGTATCATGCCAATAAGAGTATAATATTGCTTGGATAATTTACGTATACGCAGAATTTTTTGAAAAGTATCTAATTTTAAACACGTATCAACGTGGATCTCTCTTTAATGTTGATAACAAAAAAATGAACACTACGAGGGTGTTTGATGCACATTTTTTAGAAAATAATGCATTTTATGATGTGATGTGATGGAAAATATGTGATTAAAAAATAAAGAAAAGTTTTGGATTTGCGTATAACATTATTTTATTGAAAAATGTGTGGTTGAAAATAAATTTTGAGAAGAATGTAAATCAAATAAGTCCGCATATTATCAATCTATACTTTATCAACATCATCTTATCATATATACCATTCGAGTATTTATATAATTGTGCACGTATTAATGCATATGAACATGGATTGCCACATTATATCTCCTACATCGTGTAAGCAACAAGTTCATTATGGGAAAAGACGAAGTTCTTAAAAATTGTAAGAAAATTTTGATATACCGATTGCAGTTTTGTTTAAGTTTGAAAAATTACTCATAAGTAAATGACCAATGTTCATTTTCCAATAAAAAGTAACATTTTTTTAATTGGTAAGTTTAAAAAAAAATGAATAACTTTATTTGTCATTATCATAATGGAATATCGAGAACACGACAATTTACGTGGAATAACGTAATTCTTGCTTGTTCGGGTACACATCCAGATATTCTTCTCTCTTTTTTTTCAGTAAAACGGAACCAGTGATCTTGGAATCTTTCAATTTCAACTACAATTGCAAATGGGGTTTGAATATTCGGTAGAACTCTTTATTTATGGGTCGTAATTCACTTAAAATACACTGTATCTACTCCAATTTCGACTAAAATGGCATATGGGTTTAGCATATCCAGTAATGGAAACAAAGATCCTTTAAAGTCGCCTATGCATTGAGTCATTAATTCAGTTAAAATAGAAGATATTTGTCGATAATCTGAATGAAAATACATATAATTACGGGGAAAAACATAATATATTTATCCAATTTCAACTAAAGATGCAAATTGGGTTTATATTACACTACGGAAAAAGAGATCATTTATGTCATCTCGGTATAGTATCACTAATAATTCTGTTACATTAGTAGAGTTTTGTCAATAATCTGAATGATATTACAGGGAAGTGATGCTGGAAAAGCAGCTGACAGGCCACCGGGTTGATCGGTCATTATGTGCGTGATTCAAGTCATCCATTAGCTTGTGATATTAGAAGGCTTTCATAGATGACGCTATGAACTGTCACATTCTTCTGATATGGGGTAGTGCAGCTGCCATAATAGTTTTGTATTGTTGTATAATAGTTTGAGCACTAAATGGATCAAGCCAAACCAGTTAAGCTGGAGATTTTCAACATTCTGCTGGAACCTACGTTTATGTTCTGTCATATTTTCTTATGTTTGAATTCCAGAATAATATAATGTGAGTAATAAGAAATAAGAAAGTTAAAATTTATCTCAAAGTTTATGTGATTATCATGTTCATGAAGAGGTAACTCTTGATCGAATTTATTGGGAATCCAAATTAGCTTGTTTATGTTGTTCTTTGTTGTGTTTTATACGCAAACACGTATGAAAGATCAAAGTATTTTTTGTGTTTACTCCATTTCTAGATGAACTAAAGAAAACTATATGAAAAGCCCCTGGTCAACTGCATATTTGCAACACTAATAATAACAAACTTGTTTGCCAACTCAATACTGGTTTGCATTGCATTTTGATACAACAACTGCCCAGATATTCTCTCTTTTCTATCTCCAGAAAGCATTTGTCTTGTAGTTTGATTTTGAATATTGTGGTATTCAGTAGTTCTTTGAAATGTATTTTTCTTGGGACTTTCTTCAGATTCTGGGTATAAAAAGGAAAAGTAGAGGGTGCATAATGTAGGATTTCACACTTTTGTATTTGGTTAGGTAGAGGGAACAGAAGTCAAGGGGGATACTTCTGTTCTCTTCCCCTTTATGCTATCTAAATGCTCCGTAGCGTAATTTGAGTCTGACTTTAAAACTTATTAAAATGAAGCTCATCAAAATGGTGGAATGTAATACAATATAATTTTGTTTCAATATCGTTCTATATGTAATCTGGATTTCATGAGATGCAATACAATGGTGGCTCTGCTTCCTCTATGATCTTGAGTTTATGAAAACAGGTCTTATGATGTGCAGTAGTGCTGCCATCCTAGATTGAAGAAGTGTCCCATCTTAAACTTTGGGAATCCTAAATCATGCCGATGTCCAAGTGACAGAATTATTTCTACGCCATCATACCAGATATCTTTCTTTTAGTTGACCTTTATCTTTCTATGCTTCACCATATCACGCAGAATGCTATAGATGTCACCATATTTGCATTAATCAGCAACACTCATTGTGATGTTTTGTTTGATTTCTAGTTCCTTTCCAGGGTAGCTGATGTCCTTTCAGACTATCTTGGCTTGAACGACGATTTGATAAAGGACAACTTTGTTATAGTCTACGGAGTATATAACATTTTCTATTTCAGTGAATTGAAGTATGAATTGCTCCTGAATTGTCATGGATTTATGTAATGCTACTCCTATATGTACTTCTAAACATTTTTGGCTGTGCATTTTAAATTGTAAATCAAGTGATTTACTTTATTGTGACAGAAACTATGGTTGGAACTTGCTTATCGGTCTTGATTATAATATTAATTAAGGCATTTCATAGATTTGTCAAGTGAAAATCTGTTGCTACGTTTGGTAGGTCTTTGATGTCTGTGAGTCTGTGACCACATGCTTGTCGCGACGTCATACAATGCACAACACTTCAAAAATATTTTTTCAGCAATTTGTCTATGTATTTATTCTACTCTTTTCACTTTACATCGCGATCTTTTATTTATGCATTGGAAGTCTCGTGCTTTTTATTTTGTAAGATCATGACTGATATTATTCACACATTGAAGCTCTCCTCAGTGGATAGTTTGATTGACCCTGACAAGACAAAGATTAGAAGGATAACCAACATTAATGTGCCACTTTCCTTCTTTCTTTTATTTATTTATTTATTTTTTTAATTCTTACAGTAGAAGCATCAGTGAAGGGAAGTGATTTCATCACAAATTGTAACTATTTCCAGAACAAAATTTATTTATTTTGTTTTTGCTGTAGTTTGGAAAGATAATTTAAAAGAAGAAATGTTATCTTCCTCGCCCTTTTGTTTTGGGTCTAAATCTGAATGTATAGTTATAAATGTGCTCTGCTTTTTGGCACCTAAGCTCCATGCTTGTGAATGCAATGATGGAGCTCAGGTGTATATTTTGGTGCGTTTATAATCTCTCAACTTGAATTCATGTTCAAATTAGGTAAACTAATAATTTTCCTGCCTCACTTTTTTCTTTCTTAAAAATCGAAAATAGAAGGAAAATAAAGTAAAACTTTCACCAAGGTGCCATTATTCTTGGTACAGACCGCGTTAACTTCGTTGTGCAACCCTGGTGCTGCAACTCTTTCTGTTAATCCATTTAACTGAAAGCTGGTTGAAGCCAATAGTATTTACCTCTGTATGGATTAGCATATACTTAATGGTATTATCTATATGAATGACTAGTAATCACAAACTTCTAAAGTTAAAAAGTTAGCAGGACATTTTTTACAACATGAATTGCTTCTACTTCTCACTATTCATGGACTCAGCTTCTATCCCATACCTTGACTAGGTTCTGTTTATGTATCTCTTTCATCTTCTCCCTAAGTTTCTCTGGTGCTCCCACAGATGAGAATCTACATTAATTTTTTTCAATTTGCATTGTAGCTGCTGGATGAGATGATAGACAATGGCTTCCCCTTAAAAACAGAACCTAATATCCCGAGGGAAATGATAGCTCCTCCGAACATTGTCAACAAGGTTTTGAGTGTCGTCACAGGTAATGTTTCCAATGTGAGCAACACCCTTCCAGGTGTGACAGCATCTTGTGTTCCATGGAGAAAAAAAGGCCTGAAGCATTCAAGCAACGAAGTTTATGTTGATCTTGTTGAAGAAATGGATGCAATTGTAAACAGGTGCATATTACATTTCTATCAAAACACTCCATAGTCTGATTCCCATGTTTTGATTAGCTTTCTGAATTTAGGAAATTTATACTATTGAATGTGCTAAACTCATACTTTTATTTAGTTGTAAGTTTAATGTGAGGGAAAAGATAGTATATCACCAAGCATGCATAGAAATGGATCCCACCAAGTGTAGATAATTGACAATACTATGTAATGGCCATGTGATGCATGTTAGGCTCAGGAAAACTACATTTATTTTATTTCCATTCACATATGACACTTAAATTTTCTGGAACTAAGGAATAAAACATCAAATAAATGGTTCAGGTTTATTTGAGCTGCAACTCCTAAGAACATCATTCACAATAATTATTCCTTGACATGCTGCTTCCCAATTCCTTTGGATGTGGTCTTCCTGGTAATACCTGACACTTTGAAATTTGGAATCTGGTGATGAAATTTGGAATCACTTTTATGGTTACTTTACTAAGGATTTTTTTGTAGAAATTTGCTACTTTTTGCGGTTTCCATTTCTGAACTTGCTTACTTTTTCTTTGTTTTGATGCTGCTCAGAGATGGAACTTTGGTGAAACGTGTGATATATGGCGAAGTTCAAGTAAATTCTCATCTTTCATGTCTCCCCGATCTCACTCTGTCATTTGTAAATCCTTTTATTCTTAATGACGTGAGGTTTCATCCTTGTGTTAAACTTCGACTGTGGGAAGCAAACCAAATTCTATCCCTTGTGCCACCTGATGGAGAATTTAAGCTCTTGAGTTACAGGTTTATGGTGCTATGGAAATAATGTGCACTTAATAATGATTTTCATAATTTAGGCTCATAGTCATATCATAATACGAGATTTACTCTTTAAAGTTAGAATACTTGTCTCGATCTCTCAGGGTTAAGAAGTTAAGAGAGCACTCCAATATATGTAAAGCCACAACTGAGCTCGGACTCAGGGGCATGTCGTATCAGTGTTTTAGTGGGAATATGAATGGTCCTGGGAAGTCTATTGACTCAATAACAGAGTAATTCCGATTGCCTCCTTGCGTTTTATCTGCCGATCTTTCTACAAACCATGGAACTGTAAACATCCTTGCTGATAAGGTACTGAGCTTGGCATGTTGTAATTTGGATTAGAAAAACTCTTAATCACCCTACTTGTACTACTGTTTCATTTTAGTCACTGAAGCAAAAATGTATCTTGCTGGACAAGTAGTGCTTTTCCTTTTTCCTTTTTTTTTTTTTTGGGTTTCTATAAAATGCATTCCAAAACACGCTTTTTTGTCTATCTGAACTACAAAAAATTAAAAATAATGTAGTAACGGATTTTATATATTGTATTTCCACCTCAGCAATTCCGTTAAATCAGTAGGACGGAGTGCCCAAATGAAACAAAAATGAAAATTCAGTGATTAACATGGGAAAAAAAAATTTGGTGACCAAAGAGAAAAATGGCTGTAAGTTGGGCGACTTGCAGTATTTTTAGTGCATTAGTCATTTATGAACAGTTTGATATATTCTCTCTTGCTGGGGGTAGAATATAAAATAATCCTAAATACATGACTTTTAGTATAGTCAAGCCAAAACTATAAGAACAAGCATGTCTTCAAGTAGTTCAATTTTCCTGTCTTGCAAAACTTTTATTTTATGGGATTTTCGAAATACTTTAGATTAAGAGTTCATCTTCATGATAAAGCTTGTAATTTAATTATCAATTCTTGATGACACGGTGTCCGTTTTCTGCAGAAGACCATATATATGATCAAGGCATGATACGCTTCCGAAAATTTGTTATCGTATGTGACTTTTGAAAACTTTAGATTAGTGTTGTCTTATTGATTCTCATATATACGATCAAGGGATAATACGTTTCCAAAAATTTGTTATCTTATGTGACTTTAGAAAACTTTAGATTAGTGACGTCTTATTGATTCCCATATATATGATCAAGGCATGATACGTTTTCGAAAATTTGTTATCTTATGTGACTTTTGAAAACTTTAGATTAGTGTTGTCTTATTGATTCCCATATATACAATCAAGGCATGATATGTTTCTGAAAATTTGTTATCTTATGTGACTTTTGAAAACTTTAGATTAGTGTTGTCTTATTGATTCTGATTACAATTTTCCGCAAACTTGCTCTTTGCCAATTGGATGGATTCCGAAAGATAAAAATCCTTCAATGTCGAGAACAATGCACTCGAGACAGGCTTAGAGCGGCTCAAAGTGTTTCCTGTTAAGAAATATGATTATTTTATTTTATTGTTTATTAAGGGTAGAATAGTCTTTTCAACTTCTTTTATTTAGTATATATATAGTCTCTTTGTATCTAGGTTAAATCATTTTTTGTATTTCAATTGCATTATGGATAATTAATGAAATCCTAGTTTTCTCCTTTTTTCTTCTCTTGATCTTTTGTATTTCAATTGCATCATGGAGAATTAATAAAACCATAGCTTTCTCCTTCCTCTTCTTTGTTTTTCTTTTAATTGTTTAACATTTCCCACCTTTCAAGTGAATTTTAGGAATATGGGTGCTGCTCTCTCTGGCTTACAGATCGATAAATTGGATCTGAAGAATATAACTTCGCATCCTTATAAAGGTTTTCGAGCTCTTACCAGGGCATGTGAATTTGAAGTGAGGTTGTAAAGTTATCGGTGTCATTTCTGACGGTGCTATTGAATATGGTCGATACTACATAATAAACATGCTCGAGTCTGTATTGTCAACCTTTGGCCAATTCATCGAGTTTTCGTGGTCTATATACTCGTCAGATTGGCAGGTTTCGTCTTGATTTTAATGAAGCAGCTATTAACATGCGTCTGTTTGAGTCCCTTTTTTTTTTTTGTCCAAAATAGAGATTGTGTGGTTAAAAAATAAGGACAAATTTTAGGTCATATAATATTATTTTATTGAAAAACGTGTTGTTGAAAAAGAGAGAAAAATATATTTTGGAAAACAACCATGTTGATTTATGTGATGTTATATTTTTGATATAGAACGAAGGAAAGACAGAAAATGGGCATATTAACACATTTATTTCAAAGGAATGATGCTCATGGTTTGTCACCTATTTAATTTTGGGCGGTTTGCATATGGAACCAAAGTCGATGGGTGCATTTTAAATATGGCAATTTTTGAAAGCTTTTCCACATATGGCCAAATATACATGCTTTGTTTGGAAGGATTGAAATTCATATGTTAATTCAAGTCAAAGTTAATAATTAATGGTAACAATATATTTTATGGGACTCACAATATTTCAACTACACATTTTATTATATGAGATCAAAATTTACTAAAAAATTGATTTTAATTCATACTAAATATGAGCATGATGTCAATTATACTCTTTTGTAAAAATGACTTGAATCTTTGGGGAATCAAAAGTTAATGCACAAATCTTGAAACACTTAATCTCCTAATATATAGTTGATATAATGAAGGCCACCAAAAAGTAAATAGAGTAGGATTTGTAAATAAACCACGTTAGGGTTTTGTCAATACACCAAATTAGGTTTTGGTCACTATAAGTTGTTAGGCGTTGGAGTTGGATGGTTGAGTGAATTCGGGAATATAAATATTTCTGGTAAATTGATAGATTTTTGGACCAAAATGGTCCAGTGGTCATCCTTCTGTCATAAATTTTGAAAAGTTTGAGACATCCGCTGCATATTTTAGAAATGTACGAAACTCCAATGAAAATTTCCCTTTTCAATCAATTCAAGTTTTGGATGTGATTTGCACATTTTTGAAATGTTTGGGACCTCTCTGCAATATTCACATATCAATTGGACACGAATATTCTAACCTGTTTCGTAATTTCCTTATGTTTCGTATTATACCGCATTTTCTTAACATTTCGTAATTTATTGCCATTTTTTCCCCACTGCCACAACAAAAAATTTCTTAGCAATTCGTAAACATTAAGAAAGACAAGAAATGTTAGGAGCCTTTTTTACATAATGCATCAAAAATGACTACAAGAAGAGTTGCTCAGTTCCATCAAATTCCTCAAACTATCATAAATTCTCTTCACTGGCCACAAAATTCACCCACTCATTTGAACCCACAATTTGTAGCTAAACCTCCTTCAATCTTAGCAACTGATCTCATCAAGTCATACTTTGAGAAGGGATTGGTTAAAGAAGCTCGTATACTGTTCGATGAAATGCCTGAACGAGACGTGGTTGCTTGGTCTTCTATGATCAGTGGCTACGCCTCGTGCAACCTCTATAATCGTGCATGGACAACGTTCTACGAAATGATGAAGGATGGTGTCAAAGTGCAACCTAACCAGTTCACGTTCTCTAGCGTACTTAAAGCTTGTAAAGGCATGCGGTCTCTGTCTTGTGGTGCATTGACTCATGGATTGGCTCTTAAGCATAGCATGCATGGGAGTTTGTACGTTGATAATGCGCTCATGGACATGTATGCGACGTGTTGTGGTGGAATGGAGGACGCATTCATGGTTTTTGAGGAGATAAACATTAAGAATGCGGTGTCGTGGACTACATTGATAGCTGGTTACACCCACCAAGGCGATGGTCATGGAGGACTTCGAGTTTTTAGACAAATGATACTGGTACGTATATTAATCTGTCTGATGACTCTGATCATGCATAATATCTGTTGGCACATAAAAGACAAAAATTAATACAAGAAATTTTCCGCACACTGAATCCCCACGCTTATTTTGTGATACTCTAATAAGCAAATTGCATCATATACAAGATTTTAAGTTGGTTCAATTAGCATGTTTTCTCATACCTGTGTGGACAGGAGGAGGCTGAACCAAATCCATACAGCTTTTCAATTGCTGTTAGAGCTTGTGCCTCAATTGGCTCACACAGCTATGGAAAGCAGATACATGCTGCAGTGGTGAAGCATGGATTTGAATCCAATATTCCTGTAATGAATTCAATATTAGACATGTATTGTAGCTGTAGTCATTTGAGTGAAGCAGATCAATGTTTTCATGGAATGCCCGAGAGAGATATAATCACATGGAACACTTTGATTGCGGAACATGAAAAATCTGATCCCTACGAGTGTCTCAACCACTACTCTGTTATGGAGTCAGAAGGTATCACTCCAAATTGCTTTACATTTACCAGCGTTATAGCTGCTGCAGCTAACATGGCATTATTGAGTTTTGGAGAACCGGTTCATGGTAAAATTTTAAGAAGAGGCCTAGGACATGACTTGGCAGTAGCTAATGCTTTGATAGACATGTATGCAAAATGTGGAAGCATTGTGAATTCGTTCAAGATTTTCAATGTAATGTGTGATAAGAATATCGTTTCATGGACCTCTATGCTGATTGGATATGGTAGTCATGGGTATGGAGAAGAAGCTGTTAAACTGTTTGACCAGATGATTCATTCTGGAATTAGACCTGATAGAATCGTGTTTGTGGCAGTTCTGCATGCATGTAGCCATGCTGGACTAGTCGACGAGGGTTTAAGGTATTTCAAATCAATGTTTAGTGATTACAATATCACCCCGGATCAAGATATTTATGGTTGTGTTGTGGATTTGCTAGGACGTGCTGGGCGAGTTAAGGAAGCTTATGAGCTGATAGAATCTATGCCATTTATGCCTGATGAGTCTGTTTGGGGAGCATTTCTCGGAGCCTGTAAAGCGCAAAAGCTTGCAGAGTTGGGAAAATTAGCAGCGAGCAAGGTATTAGTTTTGAGGCCAAATGTTGCAGGGACGTATATGATGTTGTCAAACATATATGCGTCTGATGGTAAGTGGGGAGATTCTGCCAAAATGAGGAAATTAATGAGAAGAATGGTGAATAAGAAAGAGCCAGGAAGAAGTTGGATTGAGGTGAGGAATCAAATCTACAGTTTTGTTGCGGGAGATAGGTTGGGTTCCCATGTCGAGTGGGTCTATGAAGTTGTCGATACTCTGGTTCTGCATATGAAAGAAATAGAATGTAATCTTGATTTACATTGCTTGGTACATAACTTAGAAGATGGAACTTGAAGACGAGCTGCCATTGAGAAGTATGTGTCAAGTGAAATAAATTTCGGGTTTGGTTATATTTATTTGACTGACTTCTAGAGCAAGACAAATTCATTCGAATATTTGATATTCGAATGAATCAAATTGACAAACTGATCTTTTGTTGCAATTGTAAATTTAACATGCTATATAATTTTTATTTATATATGTATTCAGTAAAACAATGAGGTGACAATGTTATTAAACAATTAAAAAATTTTGTAGTCACTTCAATTGTGTATGAAGATAATGCAGTTTCTTTACATAGCATTGTTCATTCTTTACCCTTATTTATGTTATGGGTTACTTTCAGTAGTTCTTCCAATCAAAATGTTCATTGCTCAGAGGGAGGGAATAGAAGCAATCATATTCTGTTACTTGGTAATGAAACGGTATGCAAAGGAAGTTTCTTTCATGAGAATGGCAAGTCTCGAGCACTCTCATACTTGTTGAGCACGCTACTTTTATAGGCAACTTTTCACACGGATCTTCAAGGTAGTTATGCTCTACTCTTTAGGAATATCACATACGATATTTCATGTGTGATTGAGTGAGGAGAAGGGGGCGAAGATTTGTAACTTTCACATACATGCTCAGTGAATTAGGGGGGAAAAAAATTAAGAGAAGATTTTTAGTACTCCGTGAAAACTCGATTCTTCGTACCGCCATTTAATTGACGTGTTATTTATCTATGTCTGGGTTCGAATAATAATAGGTCTCAGTTATTCAATACACATGTTACTTAAATAATGGAGTAATTATCGAGTATGTACTTCGAAAGTACTAAAATATTTTCCAAATAGACTCTGAGATATTCAACACTATTAAAGAAGAGAAAAAATTACTAAAATCTCTTCCATTTTATTGTTTCAAAGTCGTCTCATTCTATGTACCAAACATTTTATGAAAAATTTGGCGTCTTTCTCCGGTAACCATAAATAAAAATAAAACCACCTATAAGGCTATAAGCTCGTGCAATACTCTCAATTAATATAGCATGTTCGAGTGCACGCTCTTACACTCTTCAATTAATTACATTTCTCAATTCAAATTCTATGATCATATACTGATTCAAACATCGAGTGTCAGGAATTACCCATGGCCTTTTTCACATTATTTGTTGCGGTTCCTATATTTTCTTGACCATTTGTCTCATTTTTATATAGATTTTTCCCTTTTATAAATCACTTTAATTGTATTGTTATTACAACTAATTACTCCTGCATTTATCAACCCTAGAATGTCAACGGGTTATTTGTAATAATTGTTGTTTATTTTGACAAAGCAAAATTAATACATTCCTCTCATCTTTTTATTTTAGGGCAATTTATGGTCCTCAACCTTTTCATTTTATAGCAATTTTGTCCCCATTAAAACTTAATCCCACGCACTACATGTACAATCATTAGNTTATCAACCCTAGAATGTCAACGGGTTATTTGTAATAATTGTTGTTTATTTTGACAAAGCAAAATTAATACATTCCTCTCATCTTTTTATTTTAGGGCAATTTATGGTCCTCAACCTTTTCGTTTTATAGCAATTTTGTCCCCATTAAAACTTAATCCCACGCACTACATGTACAATCATTAGTGGGTTGTAAGATTTACAAAACACACACATTAGGGTGGGACCCACATTAATGTGTGTGTTTTGTAAATCTTACAACCCACTAATTAGTGGGTCCTACCCTAATGTGTGTGTTTTGTAAATCTTACAACCCAAATAGTAATATCTACGTTTGTCCCTAATGCTTTACTTTCCAAACTTAATGTTGAATTGAATTTAAAATAACAATCTTTCCTTTAAACTTTAATAGATAGACATAAGTAAAATAAAGAATGGCGAAAAACAAAAGACAGAACAAAGAAAAAAAAAAGTCTTATTCTTCACAATTTCTAGGACTCCCGAAATATAAAAATTCAGTATTTTCTGTCATTATTTAATTGACATGTGTATGTCTTAGTCCAATTAACTATTGTGTCCTAGTTATTTAATACATATTCAATTAAAGAGTGATATGTGGTATTAATTTTCCATATTTCGGAAGCACCAGAAATTTTTCCATTCTTTACTCACCCACCATCTACCCACTCCCAAGACCCCAACTCATACCTAAATTTGCGTCATCTCATCCCCACCTACCACTGCCGTTACCGCCATCGCTGTCGTCACCATCATCGCTTGCACATCTTCCACCACTGGCTCCCCAACCTCATGTCTCAATCACACCAGGTGGGTGTTAAGTACGGCAAGTCGCTCGTCAGGTCCACGATTTGGCCATACGAGCCACTCGTCCAATTGAAGTTGAAGACAATTTTGAATGCAACTACTTCTTAAGTAGTTAAACCTCAAACACGTACAGATAATAATAAGAACTAATTGATAGTGCCAAATTCTTCATCTGCATTGCTTCTCCACTTCTACATTCAACATAAGAATGTGAATGCATTACGCTCCTCTTCAACTACTTCCTGCATGGCAGGTAACTTCCTTCAAACTCAATGCTATAAGGTGTTTTAACTTCTCCTCATAACAAAGTACTGTAGCTGTGCAAAGAGGAGTTACGGATACTGCTCGTTGAATTCAACAGAAGTTGATATTCTACCATCTCCTGCACATTGAACGCAGTTGAAATGAAATTGGAAACTGCTATTTTACCACGGACGATCAACTATCAGTTTTTTTTTTACCTTCAATAGGAAAAACAAATATCATCAATATGATAAGGATATCAACACCTTCTGATTCATAATGCTGCTCACTGGGTTTCTCCTAATGAGCCAAGGCAATCTAGTTTTTAAATCGCACATTTAACTATTTGTGCTAAGATTTCTGTCTCCAAACTATCCAATTGAGATAATGATTCATGTACAAACTTTTAGGGGCATCACGGATTTTTCAAAATTCAAGTTTCAGATCAAATACTAGCAGGTGATTTTCTGGACCTTAAATGCCAAAAGTGCAAGCCCTTAACAGAGAGTTCCATTCAGCATAACAAAAGCATGAAGCTTGGACATATTATTTCAGTTAAAGAGATTAACCGACCTATTAACTAAGAATAAACAATAAACGAGAGAATTATCGGCCATATGCAAATTACAGAATACAACAGTACCCAAATATTTTTCCAAGTAAACTTGGGGTCAGTTACAAGAATTCCTTTTTGCCATCTCTCATTCAATCCAAAACTACCTCTAACGAAATGTCCAATGAAATCAATCTTTTGCAACCACCTAACGTAACATTAATTTGGTCTAGCTATCCCTCTTTCAATATGCTTTGTTGGTCTAGCTAAAAGGGATTCTATCCATAAAAGGGAGTGCATATTAAAGTTCAGCAAAGTGAGATACCATCTCCAAATAAAGATACAAGGATCTGTGCATAACCTAGAAACTAAGAGGTGCAATAACTTACATCGTCAACGACTCATTGGAAAGAAGAACTTTGTGAATCCTATTCCCAGAAAGGTAAAACATTGTCATCTCTCATCTACAATATTTTTACTGAATAAAGAACTCGGTGGGATAATTCCTTTCCCTTCCATAACTGACAACACTTATTTTACAAATTTCTCCCTTTTTTGGTGTCTGTGTTCAAAGGAGGGGGCAGGCAGGGGTGAAGAACTCTGGGACAGGAAAATCTTATCAATCTTGAGTTAATTAAAGATTCCGGTTATGGAAAAATCTCTGGTAAATGAAATAACAGTCCTGCGGTCTAACAATAAACGTGGCAACAAAATCAAAAGGAAATACAATTTGAAAATTCAAGTACCTGCCACAATATTCTGACCAGTGACCAGTATACTTCAAAGGGGTTTATAGTGTCCATTGAATATCTTAAACAGATTCCATTCAATTGGGATAGATATAATGGCTTTAGTCGACCCAACAGGAGGAAATGGCAGTCAAATTCACATCAAAATAACCCTAATGAAGAGAAGAAAATGTCAACAAGGATAGTAAATGCTCTAAATACTTGCCTCTCCATCTTTAACCAGAGTAGAAATGGTAGTCTCATTTGTGCTGAAAACAGAAATCTGGTTCCTTGATGACTAGTGTCAAACAGGAGCATTAATTCATTCAATAACTTGGAAATTTGTAAAATTCAGGAGCCTCTGCACATACTCTTCAGGTCAACAGCAGACGCCACCATGACCATCTTATATTTCTTTCCTACTGTGCGGTACCTTCTACCAGTACTCCATACAAGAACACGAGCCGTGCTTAAAATGGTGAAACCGATGACGATCCCTCACCACGATTTCACGATCAAAAGCTTTAGAAATCAATTTTGCTGCTGCATGACAGTCGTTGCAGATTCGTAAGTTCTTAATTATTCTTATTGGTGTTGGTGGATGAGTTGCAATGAGGCCAAAGGCAATTGCAAGCTTCTCACTATGTCTAAAAAGATTAGTTTCTTTCTCCTCTTCACCAATATCAAGTAAAACCTCATCTGTACTCGGTGCATAACCTAGTAACTTCAATCTAGTAACCATGTCTTCCAACATATACTCTATCTCGTGGATCCGAGGATGTGATCTATCTCCGGCCAGGAATTCATGAGCAACGCCATTGACCTCAATCATACTGCATCCTGGAATTTTGACCACGTCTTTCTGCATCATCATCTCCCGAATCCCCAAGACATGAGCCCAGTTACCTTTAGAAGCGTATATATTTGACAATAATACATGGAATCCATCATGTTCAGGCTGAAGCTCAATGAGTTTTCTCCCTATTCTTTCTCCCATTTCCTTGTCACCATGTTTCTTAGAAGCTCCAAGCAACGCACCCCAAGAGGCAACATCTGGTGCCATAGGCATACCGTCGATTAGTTCTTCTGCTTCTTTGAGCAATCCTGCTCGTCCAAGAAGATCAACCATGCAGCCATAGTGTTTAATGTTGGGTTCAATGTTGTATACTTTAACCATTGAATCAAAAAATTGGCGTCCCTCTCCTACTAGACCCACATGTCGACAGGCCCCAAGAACTGCCACAAAGGTTATTTCGTTAGGCACTACACATTTCTTCATATCTTCGAAAATCTCAAGTGACCTCTCTACCTGTCCATTAATAGCGAAGCCAAGAATTACAGCATTCCATGAAGAAATTCCCCTTTCCTCCATGCCATTAAAAACATGCATTGCATTTTCCACGCACCCACATTTCATGTACATGTCAATGAGAGTAGTACCAAGAATTGTGTTAACCTTCAGCTCATTCTTCTGTATGTAGGCATCTATCCATTTTCCTTGGTCAAGTGCAGCTAAGTGAGCACAAGAAGAAATCACACTGACCAAAATGGTCTCGTCGGGTTTAATACCCTCATGCTGCATATCATTAAACAGTGCTAAAGCCTCATGGTAACGATCAAGTTGGGTATAACCAGATATCATTGCACTCCATGACACAAGATCCCTCTCAGGCATTGTATCAAATAATTCTCTAGCCTTCTTGACCAAACCACATTTAAGGTATCCAGAGATCATAGAGTTCCAAGATATCAGGTCCAAGCAAAAACCTGTATCAAACAATTTTTGTGCAGCCAATACATCACCACATCGTAAGTACATGAAGATCAAAGCATTCTGAAGATTAACATAGGATTCCAAACCAACTCTTGTGAACAAACCATGAATAGATTCTCCCATTCTAAGATTCAGTAAATTTGCACAGGCAGAAAGCACACTGACAGCCACTACCTCATCTACCTTAATTCCATTATGATACATATTCACAAGCAAATTCAAAGCCTCTTCGTACTTGCCATTCTGCTCATAACAAGAAATCAATGCAGTCCAAGAAACCAAATCTTTTTCTTCCATTTCATTAAACAACTGATAAGCCTCACTTACCCTACCTTTCTTACCCAACAGCACAATCATAGAATTCGATGAGATCACATTCTTTTTCGGCATCTTATTGTACATTAGCATAGCCTCCTCAACACTCCCTGTTAAAACATACCCCGCCAACATGGAGTTCCATGAAACTGAGTCCAACACAGGACTTTCATCAAACATCCTTCTGGCATCACATAGTTTACCACAAACACCATACATATAAATCAAATTGTTCACCACATAGACATCACAGTCAAAACCCATTTTCACCACATGATCATGCAACTCTCTGCCCTCAAATTCAGCAAATTCAACAGAGCAGCCCTGAATCAAGATTGGATAAGTATAATTATCAATGCATAAAAAACTCTTTTTTAACATTGATTTATATAGAAAGATTGAATCTTGGGCCTGGTTTCTTTGCACGAAAGCCCTCAACATGGTGTTCCAAATGAAACCATTTGTATTCTCAATGTGACTGAAGATGTTATGGGAATAATTAATGTGGATAAAGTTTAAGTCAGTGGAAAACTTGAGAATTCTGCTTGCGGCGTAAGTGTCCTTTATAAACCCAGTGGAGATCATCTGTCCCAAAATCTGACTGAATTGCTTGAATTTTCGGCATCTAATCAAAAGGGTATCTAAAATTGAGAAATTAATTGTTGTTGTTGATATGGGATTTGTGTTAAACGATGACTTCATGGCTGAAAATGCACTTCGTTTTGCTAAATCTACAATCAATAAATTATGAGGGGCTTATAAGTCTTCCTATACCCTCCCAACAAACTTACGAGGGACTTATAAGTCTCAATAAAACCGCAGTGTATTGATATAAACAAGAAATGAATTAAAGGAGACAATGGAGAGGGAAACCGCATTAATTTCTGGTCCGAATTCGCGCCTCAAATTCCACTTCTTACTAATGAAGAATGTTAGAATATGATGCCATTTAT
>CAIGRP010076643.1:0-13993 GCA_903798385.1 Fraxinus cuspidata
AGGATGCCATCTCAATCTGCAAAACGGCCGGGATAAAAAAGAGATCAATATTAGGATCACAAGTTAAGTGAACAAATTAACAGATGTAAGCATAAAATTTCAGTGTCACCAAAGCAGCTATCCATTCTTGAACAGTCATTTATTTAACTTTGTGTCTTGAACACGCCCTTAACAAAGGCCAGGTGGAAACACATTTTCCTAAGTGGGTTACTGTGAAACATAAACTCGGGAGCTCTACCTGCTTTGATACGACAGTGAATCATCTTATCTAAAATTTTCATCTGTTAAAGAATGGACAATTTTATTTATTTAAATTATGTCTTCCGCCAGACATCTTTCACTCGTGACAGGAAGGTTAGTCTTCCAGATATATGGAGGTAAACAGTTATACGAATGATCATGACAGTGGCATTTAACAGTGTCAAGTCTACAATTACCAGCAAACAAAGGCTATTCCAAATGAAGTGGAAAAAGAAAAGAACCGGAAGGTGCATATCATGCAGGTCCATGTCATTTTGCACACAAAGAAAAGAGAGGGAGAAGAGGTTCTCTGTTGAGGTGTACATATATCTACAAGCTAGATGCTAGTCTAGCCTCCAAAATGGACAAAGGAAGAACGAAATAATCTTTTCATGCAATCAAAGATGAGACTAAAATAAAAGATTAATAAATAATAAAAGTAATTGAAAAATATTTCCAAGATTCACACAAGGATAAAAACCATATCCACTGAGGGACAAAGCAATTAAGCTAATACAGACAGGTTACTCCATCATGAATACCAGGCATTATATAAAGTTTTACAAAGAATCCAAGCTTCATGAGTGATCCCATTTCGTGTGCAAAACATACTGTCTATACAAGTGACGTTGCAAAACAAACACATAGGGGGAAAGAAACAGATCAAGAGATAAGTAGGTAGAAGTTGGCGTGCTGATCAGGATTAGAATTTGATGCAGCGTCTCCATGAAGAATGTGTCCAAGAAGAACAAATAAATAGTTCATATTAAAAAATAGACTTCGAAGTTAAATGCTCGTAGATGGATTTTAACATGAAAATTGATCCCATCTTAAATGAAGTCAAAATACAGCTTTCAGAGGTAATAGTAACAGACTTATTTCTCCAGAAGTTGTGGGATTAGCAAAACCACAACACTAACCCCCAAAAGGAAGGAAAAGCAAGGCAGCAAGAAAAATATCATGACGTGAAGTTATTGACTTACAGCTGTCAAAGCTGTTTCAGCGCCTTTATTTCCCGCCTTTCCACCAGCTCGATTCAAAGCCTGAATTTTCAAAAACATTTTTTAAGAAATACGATTTAACCAAAAGAAAATATAATAGAATTTTTACAGATGCATAAATCTTAGAATCAACTGAGTAGAAAAGGTCCATTTTGTAATACAAAACATTGCAGCTTCAATAGACACTAGTCTTTCTGCTCACAGAAAAGAAAAAATTGTTCCACACTTTTACCTGCTCCATATCATCGCACGTCAAAACACCAAATATGCAAGGAACTCCTGCAAATTATTGTAAATAGAGGATCATCAGCCATTAAATTTCAGTCAAAGTGATTGCAATCAAAAAGAGTGTCACAAAGACAGAACTTAAGCCCTTGTTTGGGCTCCATTTATTTGGGAAAAATGTATTTTGGAATAGTAATTTTTTGGAGAATGTGTTTAAAAAAAAAGGAAAAGAATTGGGTTTACGCATAATATTATTTTATTGAAGAATGTGTGATTGAAAAGAAGAAAAAGAAAAATGTATTGATGTTAAAATGGAGCCCAAACAGGGGCTAAGAAGACTGATTTTGCGTAGTGTGTGGTGTACAACTCTACGGTGCTTGCCTCTATGGGCATGTGTATTTTCAGATTAAATGTATAATACTATCATAAGGCAGTTGCTTCGAGAACTGCTTGCCCCAAACTATCTATCCACATGACTATTGTTTCCACTTCCCTTAGTTTGATGAGGATGGGTGTAGCTGTCCAAGACCACATATATCTGTTCCTTAATTACATGGATAAGAGCATTTCTGCTCCCCTGTGATTTCAATTTCAGGATGGTGCCAAATCTATGGAGGCCAACTTGCTGGTCCATTTTGAGGAAGAGATTCAAAGTTCATAGAGAGATTAAATAATGAAGTGATTGAGGGAACCAAACATCATATAATATTCAAAAAAAAATGAAAAGGAAGTGATTAATAGTGAATCATCTCAGCTTTTTTCTAATGAGAAAAGATAATAAGGGATCACAGTGGAGAGTCAAGAATCAACAAAAAAAATTGGATATCATTTCATCCACGTTGCATATCCAATTAAGTGAATCCAGCAAAAAGTATTAGCTCCTTGACCAACATGGATGACAAGAAATTACTCCATCTGGCAAGCAAGGATGGCTAATACTTATTTGGAAAAATGTTAGCCAGAGTGACCAAGTAATAGCAACTTGCACATCTCCATCAAACCGTACCTTTTAATGACCCCCAAATCCCAAATTTGGCTGAAAAACGTTGAAGATGTTAAGATAACAGGTTGTCCAACAACAACAGTCTGAATGAGATATTCTAAAGAACTTGGAATACAATTTTACCATTAACTTGACTGATGCAATTCTATAAAGAGGATCTTGCTTTGTAATAAATAACCTTCGATCATTGAATAAAATTGCAAAGTCTTCCTCCAATTCTCTCTCCTCTCTTGATCTTTTCTCTTATTCTTCCCAATTCTCCTATTTCTCCCTCATCCTTTTCTTTAATTGCTCATTGTTTAGTTGCTTGAGTTCACCACCAATTTGGTATCAGGGCGTTGACATTTTCCTCTGACCAAATCACTATTCATGCACATGTTACAGCTTGGTAGTTGCGGCAACTACCTTCCAAACCTACTTGATCTTGTTCCTTTACCTACTGATTTACATCTAGCTACTTCTACTCAAGCTTTTGTTGACCATGTTCATAGTTACATGATACAATCAAACAAAAAACTGCTTTAAGTAATGACCACTATAAATTTGCAGTCGAGTCACGCCATAGACATAAAGAATTTAATGTTGATGATTATGTAATGATTTAAAAAGTTCAAGAACATTTACCCAAACATGCTACTAAAAAATGTGATTAATATCCTTGTCTCTATCCATTATTAAAAGGCTGGGAGATATTTGCTTGATTTGTTAGCGCACTAAAATATTAGTCCGATTTTAAATATAGTGTATGTCTATCTAGAGATGGCAAAAAAACCCGACAAACTCGATACCCGTCGGGCCCGCTCCAAACGAGGCGGGGATTACCCACTTAATCGGGTATTCAGGTTGGGAACGGGGTGGGGACGGGTAACGAGCGCCCCCGCCCCGTTTAATTTTTTTTAGAATTCAATACTTTAAGTGAAAAATTTCACGACATTTCATTAGTTCTAATAGAATATGGCAACTAAAATTATCTAAAAAATATGACAAACAATAAAAGCTTTAGTTTATCAAATATATTTGAATAATTTAACTTTTAAAAATAAGTAAAGATTAAAAAATATCTATTATTGTTTCAATCTAATGAATGAGTGCAATAAAATGAAACTCACCCTCTCGAGCTCCCATCACCACGTTTCCCCCTTCAGATATCAATGATGAGGTGCTCAAAGATCAAGTTGTTGATAGGAAAAATGGTCCACTTCATAAATTTCTGGTACGTTGGAAAGATTGTCCGTTGAGTGATTCTACTTGAATTCATGAAGATGAGTTTCGCCAACAGGATACAAAGTTATTGGATGCCTATCTTCACTATAACTCGTCGGAGTCGAGTTCTTGTCAGCCGGGGAGAAATAGTGCTATATTTTAAGTATATTCGAGATGTAGACAAATTAAAATAATCAGGGTTTACTTTATTTTCCTTAATCTCAGTTATTGTTAGTTAAAACACTTTAGTTTGTTTCCTTACGTGGGAACCCTAGTTTTTCATATTTATTTTAGTTTAGATTATATATAAGGAGGATCTTACTTTGTAATAAACCACCTTTGATCATTGAATAAAATTACAGTCTTCCAGCGATTCTGTCTCCTCTCATTCTTCCCTCTTTCTTCTCCTATTTCTCCCTCTCTCTTCTTGTTTAATTGCTCGTTGTTTAATTGCTTGTGCTCGCCACCAATGACATTGTACAAATTCAACAGTTGCACTATTAAGTTAACTGATAGTAACATTATAAACATGCCACTATTGCCAAAAGACGTAGTAGATTGTACGTTTTAGTATGTTAATGCATACATAGATAATAGATTTACACAGCAGTAGATGTTGGGAAAATAGATATACTTCTAATGTCAAATCAACCCACCTGAATTTAGACCTGCTGAGAGTACTCCAGATGCAGCTGAATTGGCCACAGCTTCATAGTGGGAAGTATCACCTCTAATCTACTGGTCAGAAAGGGTAAAGAAGAAAAAGATAATTTAGTAATTGAGAATAATGATAAGCATCCTAAAGACAATAACAAGCAGCAAAAGATTTATCGAACTCAATAGCCTCAACAAAAGTGACAAGTGGGTAATTGAAGCAAAAAAATGACCACCTTGAGCTATGGCAGAACATGCAAACACTTAAACTATGAATGCAAATTGCAGGAGACGTGCAAAATAAGAGAATATGAAACATCAACGTATTTGGAACTTGTGAAGAAAAGCTTACCACAGCTCCAATACACAAAACTGCTTGATATTTTCATGACTTTCCAAGCTTCTCAGCAACCATGCCAATTTCAAAACTGCCAGGAACCCACACAACCTAATGCAAAGAGATTAGAATAATACTATATATGTATCTGTTCAAGCATATATAAGTGTTTTGACAGACTGGCCAACATTAAAAAGTTAACCCCCATACATCAGTGGCAATAGGAAAAGCATCCAGACTATCTAGGCAAATGAAAAGGTCAGCAAACTATTTCTCACCCATGTGATAAAAATGATGAACATCCTTTACACTAACATAATCATTATGATCAATATAAATTTGCCTACCCCATAAGTATTAGAAACTCAACCCCAAGGTGGTGTTCAATGAATGTGCAGTTTATGTTACCAATGTGCTCGCTGCACTTTTGAGTCACCTGAAAGTTTTTAACATTTATCAATTATAGTTTCTGAAAATCTCTCTGTCGACCTTATTAATCTGGTATTTTGAGGAACAAGCAGAGGGGCCTTCCTAGTGTTACGGAAAAGTTACCAATTATATAAAATTAATACTGCAAGGCCGAGCTACATAGAAGCTGGTAATTGGCAAGATAGGGGCCAAATGAGCAACTTCAAATAACTTCAGGCTTCAAGAAGAGGGAACATGCATATTGTGACAAGGATAACATTTCTGTCATACATAAAGACGTATAAACTGGTTATCTCAACATTCTAATCATCCATGTAGCGCTCGCTTAATTTATGTTCATAAACTCTACCAATGACAATTAACAAAATGCAAATGATCTGAGACTACAGCCAAACACAATAACAAAATGGCATTAGCATTCCGAGGTGGAAAAAGGCAAACAAATGAAGATGCAAAAATCGATAGTAGTTGGTTGCTCACATCAATATCTTCTTCTTTAACTGAGTGTTTCTTGAAAGTTTCCAAAGCTCCCTCCAGTAGCGGCTTTGTGATAATTTCATTGAAACGTGCCACCACCTTTTACAAAACCAACAAGAAGCGAGATGGCGAATATAGAAGTTGGGCTTTAAATTCAATAGCTAAAAACAAACACCAAATATCAATGTAATAAACATAATTAACGAGATCAATTATACGGAAGGCAGTACAGACAATAGCAAAGCGGAGTCCCTCAGCAGCAGTAATCGAGCCAGTTAACTGTCGAACAGCTGACATCTGTGCATTAAGATCTTTGTAGGGCTTCCTCCCAAATGAAAACCAAAATCCTGAAATAACCACAATATCAAAATCAACAACATAAAAATAGAACACGATTAATAGTTATTTCACATATATCATTTAACACAAAATTCCCTTCACAGAAAAAGACCAATGCTTCCTGTGCTTAGCTCGATTTAGAATTCGCACATACAGAGCAAGGAACATCATTTGAAGGGCCAAGAAACAATCTTGATTGGGACATTTTGAGCTAGAGCAAGTAATGATTAGAATTAGATGGAATTAGAGAGCACAAACCTTGTTGGCAGGAGGATGAGGAGAGTGAAGTAGCATCTATGAATGTTGTTGGAAATCTTTTGGTTTTATAAGGGAAAGAAATAGGTGGATGACGATTATTGGAAATTAGGGAAGAAGAACGGAGAAGAAGAAAGCAGTCGCCGAATGAAACGCCAGCAGCCATTTTCGCAATCTTCTCTGCTCTATACCTCTGCTGGCCTTATACTCCGAGTATGGTACAGACCATGAATGCGTTTTTGACCGGCAGCATTCTCTATTCTCCGTTTTTAGGTAAATTATTCGATACGTCTCCAATGTTTGGGGTCATTTACACTTCTATCCCCAACCAATTGTTCTGGACGAAGAGGTCCCCAAGTTTTTGAAAAACAGGCTATAATCCATCCAGTTTGATCCATATTTCCCTTTGTCAACCTAATTGGCCTATACATTCAAATATTAAAAAGAGAAAATTCCCATTCACTATTCTTAATTGAAGTATAAAAGTAAATGAAATTAAAAAATACAAAAAATAATAAATAATAATAATGTTCTCAACCCATTCCACCACAGCTCCACCATCGTGCCGCCACATTAAGGAGTTATCGAATTGGTACCATAATTCAACTTAAATTTCTTTTAAAGCATATATTTTGAATTTGAAGTTTAGGGATACGATAGAGATTTGTGAGGAGTAAAATGTATTGACTTCCTTAAAGCAGACAGTACATAAATTAAGGGTACGAGCACAAGGCTTGAATCGTACCAAAATTCAACTTAAGTCTTTCATCAAGATGTATTGGATTTGAGTCTTGGTGTACACAACATAAAGTCGTGAGGTGGTAAGTGGACAGATATCCTTTCAAATTGAACAGTTTATATGATATAGCGGATAGGACACGAGGCCCAAATAATTAAAAAAAAATTCTCTCTCGGCCTCTTGTTGAAAAATTGAACGTGGGAGAAACGTCACTTTGTTCTAGACAAACCATGGGAGTGAATATTTTTTCTAGAAACAGAAGTTTGCTAGGATACCAAGGGAGAATTTCTTCTCGCTACTTCGCTAGGAACCAGGGAGAAGAAATCCCCATGGATATGCTAAAATCTAGGGAGGATTTTCGTGGTTTTTGGCCTTGGTTGGCCGGCAAATTAAGGGGTAGTAATGGAATGACATTTTTGTTCCCTATTAATGTTTGAATTTACAAGTCAACTAAATTGACTAATGGTCAATTAGAAGGAATCTATTTATTTGGAGTCACATATTTTCCGAAGGTTGGGACCCTTTTTCATCTAGAAAAATTGATTGGGGGAAGAAAGTGCAAATGGCCCTAAAGGTTGGGATGATTTACCCTTTATTTTTATTTTTTTATCTTGTTTGCCTCAGATATTTCTAAAATCATTATTTTTTTGGTACCAACCATTTTTCCCCACTTTCCAATCACATTCTACACACACACACACACTCACACTCACACATATATATATACTTGATGAACTTCAGCAACGGTAACTAAAGCTTCTAAAAACAATTCAAAATGGTCAATGATGTATTTTTTGTTACTGCCACACTAGTGATCACTCCATTGGAAACGCTATAGAAAATCCTATGTTGCTATGTTAAATGTTAATGTGGACATAAACGCCTTTAAAGTTTGGGAAGTAATAAATTGGAAAGTTAGTAATAACTTTTAGATGTTGAAAGTATTATGAATACGACTCTAAATTTAAAGTTGTTTGTTCGATTAAATTCTATAAAAAATATGTTTATATCTGAAGTAACGTATTAGTTAACGTTGTTTGTATCCATGTTAACATTTAACGTCACTTAGGATGTTTGGTTAACATTTAAAATGATTTTTTTAAGATGTTCTAAATTGAAAAGTAGATAAGAGTGAAAAGTGAATGCTTCATGTCTTGAAGTAAGGAAAATGAAAAATAGGTGAGTGTTTATACTTGGTTGGACTCCCACGTCTTTCAAGATCAAAGTAGATTGTATTAATGTTAAGAATGTATTATCAACTTACTATGTGACTTCACTTTGTAATTGATTTAAAAAAGTTGTAATTTGACTAATGATAGAATCGTCATATTTAAATTCAAAACAACCATTTCAAATTATCTAGAACTCAAAGTGAAATGTTTCGTACATTTTGAAGATCAAAACCTCACAAAGTGAGTCAATACTAGCAAAGTATAATCCTCATCTCTCAAAATGTCACATTAGGGACGACCCGACAAAATTCTATTGCCAATCCTAGATTGACCTGTCCCGAATGGTAAATGAGATGATGGAACTTAGGGTCATAGAACTCGCCTCAAATCTATTTATTTTATATATGTTTTAATAGGATAATTGCCCATAAGCCAAGAGAAATGAGATGGTAGCACCAGTTTTAAGGTGTGTTTGAGCCATTTTATTTTGGAAGAATGCTGTCTGAAATAGTAAATTGATGAAAAATGCATGGTTGAAAAAAAGAAAAAGTTATTGATGTGATGAAAAATATTATTTTATTGAGAATGTTTTGTTAAAAATGAATAGAATAATGAAAATGAAAATTTTAATGTGTACCAAACTGAGGCGTAAGAGGATAATTGCAGTAGAAACATATTAGCATGCCTCAAAACTAAAAGTAGATTTCCTGATACTGAGTTCTTATAAAGTAGCTGGCCACCAAAAATTTTCATAATAATTATCATTGCTTGAAAATGATCTCCAACTTCCTGCTACGATAAATAATTTCAACATCAACTCTCAGAGAATTCGATTTTACAAACAAAAGACTATCTGCCCAAGAATCTCAAATGTATTGCATTTTCAGATTTCTAACAGATCAGTCTTGGCTTTTCTTCTTTTTATCTTTCTTTTTGGTGGGAGGTTCAACTTCTCCATCGTTTTCCGCTCGTTTTCTCTTCTTTTTCTTCTCTCCTGCTTCAGCATCACGGACTTCATCCTGCAACTCAGTACATTCAGCTAATTGCTTTTTCTTTTTCTTCTTTTCCTTTTTTCCAACTGCCTCACTATTAGGTTCTGTATTGTCGACTGCATCTTTTGACACGACTGCATCGTCGACTGCATTAGCTTTCATCCTCTTCATTTTCTTTCTCTGTTGCTCTTCATTTATGACAGGAACCTTACCTGCATCCTTCTGATACGATGTCGGGTCAGTCAGTCCAAGAACAGAATCGGCCGAAGGATTGTAAGTCTGCATTGATAAGAACGTATATTAAGGGATGCAATAGAGAATCATTAGATAAGAACGTAAATTAAAGGATGCAAAAGAGAATCATATAATAGCATCAAGGAAGTGAAATAAATCAGAGACCTTGGCTGGGGTGATCAATCCTCCTGAACCTTTCTTACGGTCCTTGTCATAGAATTCTATCTTGGGTTTGCCTTTAGCAGATCCAGCAGACCGACCCAACTCTCTGCCTTCTAAGTTCCTCAGCCGTGCTTCAAGCTACAGAAGTTTAGTGTGAGAAAAGTTCTAACACGAATCAACAATAAACAGAAAGCATATATCCTTTTCCTAAATCTGGAAACTGAAATACCTTTAATCTATTTTCCATTCCCATAGAGTTATTTTGGCTGTCTCCAAGAGCATCACATCGAACAGCCAACGCAGTTTTGGCAGCAAGAGACCGAGAAATTTTACCCTTGTGTTTTGGTGCTGCTTGACCAATTAAAGATGCATGGTATATAAGGCCATATTTAGGAGTTGCGTGCTTTGTTTTCAGTGCTCTAAAAAGAGCCTTTTCTGCACCAAGTATCTGGACCGTACTTCCAGGTTGCTTAGCAAGATTCAACAAGCTGCCTCCATGAGCGATAAGGCGAGCGCCAACAAGCTCTCCAACAAGAGCAGTGAGATTTGGAGCAATGGTGTTCATCCTGCTTTTTAGATAATCAAACAACTGAGCTCTATATTCTGCCAATGAGAGAACTTGGTTGCACAAATCTTTGATATTTTCCAAATCAAGATCACTAACTTCAGTTCCCATGGAAATCATGGCTGCTTCTTTCAGTTCTGTCTCAACCTCTTCTGGAAGTATCTATAAACAATTTAACAACACATTTAAATATCAATAGATCGTTCGTGTCTATGTTTACGACCGGGGTAGAAGAAAGGAATATGAAGAAGTTAGATCGGTACCTCAGAGAAATCAAGTTTTGCAGCATTTGTACGGTTACCCGTCAACTTCACCGTCTTGGCATAAAGGATATTGTCTTGCACAATCTTTGCAAGTTCTGGAAAATGCAACCATTCCCTTACTCTCATTGCATACGTGTTCAGCTCTTTGTCAAGGTCATCCAACAAGCTAATGGCTTGTATGATCATTGTATCGACCTAGTTCAGAAACAAACAACGGCCTTATAAATTAAAACATGTGGATTTGACAGAATAAGAAAGATTCAAGCAACTCAAGGCCGTATACATTGTCTGGCACATAAATAAAATGAAAAGCACACACTCAACTACAAAGACAAAGATTTTAATTGGATTATTGCCAATGGAAAATGCCAACCATACCATTCCATTACTCTCATTGCATACGTGTTCAGCTCTTTGTCAAGGTCATCCAACAAGCTAATGGCTTGTATGATCATTGTATCGACCTAGTTCAGAAACAAACAACGGCCTAATAAATTAAAACATGTGGATTTTGACAGAATAAGAAAGATTCAAGCAACTCAAGGCCGTATACATTGTCTGGCACATAAATAAAATGAAAAGCACACACTCAACTACAAAGAGAAAGATTTTAATTGGATTATTGCCAGGTGAAAGCCGGCACAGAATCAATGACTTCCCATAATGACCTCATCGGCAGAGCAGATACTGAGAGTCAGCGATATTATCATAATTCAGATCACATTTTATAAAATTGGAAAACTATACTGAATATCCTTTCTTTCCTTCATCAAATCNAAAGATTTTAATTGGATTATTGCCAGGTGAAAGCCGGCACAGAATCAATGACTTCCCATAATGACCTCATCGGCAGAGCAGATACTGAGAGTCAGCGATATTATCATAATTCAGATCACATTTTATAAAATTGGAAAACTATACTGAATATCCTTTCTTTCCTTCATCAAATCAGAAATTCACCTTTTCCCCTTAAAATTGACAACACAGTTGCAAAAGTTTCTCATGAAGGCACAATAAAGAACAGTGCTTCATATTTTCAATTTTTATCTTGAGGCAAAGTAAACGGTTATAAGATTATGTTAGTGCATGTTTGAAAAGTGATTTTAATCAAAATAAATTATACTTATAAATAAATAAAAAATGAATAGTAGATAAATGGGTAGTACTTGTGTACCCTATGAAATGTGATAAAAAGTAGGTTTAACCAATTATGTTATAAATTAAATAGATGCCAAACATGCGCCAATATTTATCTAGAGTACCTTAACACCATTTACTTCATATATTTTCAATGAGCATCAATATCAAAATATTTTGTTATCAGAAAATAGCATTCTATGGACAGGCATTTACCAACTCAACTAGTAACGTGTAGTCAATTATAATACTCCTAGTACCATCACTCCACAGCTTTGTAATCCAATACATGCACGCAGTTTAATGTGAAAATCCTGTCCATAGATCTATTTTCAGGTTTTATTTTTCTAGACAGAGTATTGTTGTCTAACACAGTTCCAATAAAATGCCTGAGATCACCATAGGTGAAAACTGAGATTTGGGAGTGGTAGCAATTGCTTTTATCTACATTTTATCTACATTTTCCACAAACAGTCGAAGAAGAATCTAGTCGTGTCAGAATATAGCAATTCACCTTATCGGGGCTGAATTTCAACTTGTATCTTGAAAGGCTGTGAGATAAACCCAAGCTCATTGGAGCCAAATCTTGAGCAGCTAGACCAGATATAAGTTCAGTCAATTGACTTCTCACCCCTCTCATCAGTTCCATGACACCATTGTTGTGAACACACTCAATTTGCTGCAAGAATTAATTTTTACCTTAAGTCGCAGAAACCAATGCAGGGAATACAACTGATCAATAACATAGACCAGCTCAAAGGCTATAGCAACAACTCACCAGCTTCTCCTTAATTGCATTACCAAGTTTTGAATCAGCCACAGCCAAAATATCGCTTTCACAATGAGTGCGCAAGAATTTGCGAAGACCTTTGCTAGGCTTACTGTCTATCAATAAGGTAGCTGCTGATAAAGCCTCTGACGTGTTCTCAAACTTGGAAAAAGCTTTTAGCTTGACAACCTATTGTTGGAATAACAACAGTAACTAATTGCATCCATTAATTGAAAGGAAATAAAAATAACTACAAATTATTTATTAATTTTCTAATAGCATAGTACATTAGAGAAACGGGTTAGGATTGTTTCAGCAAAATATATAAGCTAGAACATCAGCCACACAGCATTCTTTCATTACAGTCCAAATCTTGCTAATGCTTTTCAGGAAAGGTAAGTTATTTGCCTACATTATCCCAAATCAATAAGTTGAAGTCTACGGCTGCAACAATCATAAACAAATATTGACATAAAAATTATTTCTCTTCATTTTTTTATGCACGTGTATACGAGCTGGCCAGATAAATATTGAGCAATGAGGAAAATTACATGTCGAGCTGAGTCAGCAGTGGAAAATTCCTTCCATAAGTCCTGCAAACAGTAGCATTGCCTCCATCAAATAACTAAAAATCCAAAATCAAAGAAAATAGAAAATCCCAGAAGGTGTTTGAACAAACCAGTACCTCAACTTTAGAGAGCTTGCCTTCATCCAATACTTTGAAAAGAGCAAAACCCGCCGGCGTTTCAAACAACAGTAACATTGTTCTTAATCCACCACTACCTCCTGAAAGATAGAAATCTCAAAAATTTCATATAAACAAATTGTTCAAAGGAGGTAGAATATACTTCAAATTTTCCAGCTTTTCTTCTTCAAATCATTTTTATTTTTTTGCACAGGAAATACACATTTTTATTATTACCTGAAATTGTCTAGGCGGATTACCAGAAGGGTCCCTCCGCTTTTCTTTCTATTTTTCTTTCCTTCTTTTTTCCAGCTAGAAGGGGCTAGGGTTTTGGATGAATATATATACACAGACAAGGAACCAGGCTTTTAGGGAAGAGTAGGGGGCTCTCCTGGCAAATTTTATTAAAAGGGCCTTTTATGGCCTAAGTGGAATATTTTTGTTTAAAATGTTTTGTTTATTAACTTTTGGCTTGTTTCCAAAAATTCTAGAAAAAGCCTTAGTCATGTCTGTTTTTGTTAAGACTCAGATTTTTAGTAAATTTTGATAAAATTGATAATATGTATAGTTAAAAGTTGATACAGATCGTGGAGTACATGAAATATATGATCATGTCTGTTTTTGTTAAGAATCAGATTTTTAGTAAATTTTGATAAAATTGATAATATGTATAGTTAAAAGTTGATAAAGATTGTGGAGTACATGAAATATATGACTGGAATGATTTCGAAAAAAAATGAAAATATGAGCCAAACATGGATTATAATTCTTATCCAAACTTGATCTTGTGCAAGCATGAATAAGAATTTTGTAATAAGATATTTGACTCAAACTTTCATACCTACCAACGGTATATAAGGAAAACAAGTTGCTCTGATAGATTTTTTTCGTTTCGATATTGAGGTGCGGTGAATGGACAATTACTTTTTTTTTTTCCAGTTATTTGGCGAATAGGAAATAAAATTGACAAGTTGTAGGATCGGAAAAAAATCAATTTGAACAAGTTAAACCGATCAAACCAACCCAAACGGTTTGAACAAGTTAAACCGATCAAACAGTTTGGGTTGGTTTTTTAGTTCAATTGGGTTAGGTTCGGGTTAGGAAATCAAATT
>CAIGRP010076645.1:0-41696 GCA_903798385.1 Fraxinus cuspidata
AATGTGACAATATATTCTGATAGTCAATCTGTTATTCACATATGCAAGAATCTCGTCTTTTATGAACGTACTAAACATATATATGTTAGATTGCATTTCATTAGAGATATGCTCAAGAACTGGTAAAACTTAAGAAATTCCTTTCACAATATAATCCTGTAGACATGGGAACTAAGGTGCTTTCATTGGTAAAGTTTAAAAACCGCCTTGATCTTGTAAACATTGGTACAAACTTGTAAGTCTCTTTCCTTAAGCTATTTGTTATCTTATTTGGCTTGCAAGTTGTTTTAGCATCAAGGAGGAGGTTGTTGTGTATTTTGGTGATGCCTAAATAACACTTAGGTAATAATGAAAAATCGTGGCCCGTTTATCTTCATAGGCTATAGGCCCGGGATTGAAAAATATTAAAATACACACCACAAATGATGTAGTCCAATCTTGTTGGGTATTTAGAGGAAATCAGCCCATTGGGCTAGGTGATCAACACCCACTTGTGGAAATAATTTGAATTGGAATTCTATCTCTTATTTCACGTGGAAGTTAGATAGTTATGATATTTTTATCATTGGTAACCATTTCAATTTTCTTGAATTCTATATTGGAGATAATTATCTGGAAATTCGTTTGCCATTTTTTGCTTATAAATTGGAGTCTTTTGTTCTCATTTAAACATACCAAAAATCATTTGCTTTGTGCTTTAGAGAAGCAACAAATCCAGTTCTTGCTTTGTGCCAAAATCGGTCATTGCTATGTGCAATTCTCTCTACTTCCAAATTCTTCAATTGGTGTTGATTTTGTGGTATTGGATTAAGAATTTTTGAACATTAGAGGATTTCATCGTTCTTCAAATTTAGTTTCTTCAACTTTGATTTCATTTGAGTACTATTTTCATTAATTCTTACTAATGACTTTGTGTTGATCAATTATAGGCTCAATTAGTGTCAAACACTATTTCCAGCAAATTCACCAAAGTCCGTTAGATTGACGTCACAGTTAAACACGTTTACGTGTAAATTCTATTTTCACTTCCACGCATCACTGTCTCTCTCTTTGGATCTTAATTGCTGTATGTATCCACCCAAAATTCTAAACCCTAAACACAAAATCACTCACAAAATTAGAATTCAAGCTTGATTTCCATTCAAAACGAAATAATCTCCCGGCTGCAAATTTAAGTAACTAAACGATGGAGCAACTAAAGTCGATCGGGCGGGAGCTCGCGATGGGCTCCCAAGGTGGGTTCGGGCAGTCCAAAGAGTTCCTTGACCTCATCAAATCGATCGGCGAGACTCGATCCAAGGCTGAGGAGGACCGAATAGTTTTACGTGAAATTGATACTTTAAAAACCCGTCTTGCAAACCCCAATACGCCGAAATTCAAGCTCAAAGAGTACCTTATACGTCTCCTTTATGTTGAGATGCTTGGTCATGATGCTTCTTTCGGCTACATTTATGCTGTCAAGATGACACATGATGAGAATTTACTGTTTAAAAGGACCGGATACTTGGCTGTTACACTGTGTTTGAACGAGGATCATGATTTGATTATTTTGATTGTTAATACCATACAGAAAGATTTGAGGAGCGATAATTATTTGGTGGTTTGTGCTGCTCTGAATGCAGTGTGTAGGTTGATTAATGAAGAGACAATTCCGGCAGTGTTGCCACAGGTGGTGGAGCTCTTGGGACATCAAAAGGAGGCAGTGAGGAAAAAGGCGGTGATGGCACTTCATCGGTTTTATCAGAGGGCACCTGGGTCAGTTTCCCATCTCGTTTCTAACTTTCGCAAGGTGAGTATAACCTATGCATGTAAAAGTCTGTGCATGCATATTGGAAGGAGCTATTTAACTTTTTACAAGTTATGGTCTTAATTGTAATGTATCCATTTAGAGATTGAAATGGGGGATTCTGTGACAATGTTATAGTGCATAAGGTATTGCAGGTTTTTATGATGATGTGGAGTTGGTTTGAAATAATAATTGCATATATATATAATACGATCTTTCACATTTTAATGGCTTCAAGTAACATGTGAGTGATTTATTGATGCAAACTTAAAGAGCATAATTGAATAATGAAACTTTTGTGATCTGAAGGAAGTGCTCTGCTCATTGCTTCTCTTATGCCAGTTGTGTTAGGGACGTTTGGATGTTTCCAATTGAGCATATGTTTGGCTCATGTTTATAAACACCCGAGCCACTTTTTATCCACATTTTGAAGAACCTACAAGCACTACCTAATTATTCACCACTCATTTCTATCTGTTTATAGTTTAAACCATTTAAAAACACTTCCCAAACATGCTTTGAATGAAATGATGTCAATTATGTTCTTAAGCTGAGTATGGTTCGATTTCTTCATTTATATATACAGGTGCATCATGAAAGAAAAAAGTTTTATTTTGCAGATGCAATTTTATCTTGTTTATAATGAATAATTTTATTGCAGAGGCTTTTTGATAATGATCCTGGTGTTATGGGTGCAACACTTTGCCCGTTATTTGATCTTATCACAACTGATGTTAATTCTTACAAGGATCTGGTGATCAGCTTTGTAAACATTCTTAAGCAAATTGCAGAGCACAGACTGCCAAAGAATTATGATTACCGTCAAATGCCTGCCCCATTTATCCAGGTATACCTTATTATTGTTTTTTGACATACTTGATATGCTCTTACATGTTATATTGTAGAATCATAATTATAATTCAGAATGTGCAGTGTAAAATAAGTCATTTGCACTAGTTTCAGGAAAACAATTCTGCAACAGTACCCGTTTCTATCAACACTATTCCAATGTTGTTACTAGATTAAGTGTGTAATTCTGGAATTTCAAATTCTCGTTTTGCTCTCTCTTTATGAAGACCCTCTGGCTTTGTTCTGTATAACTAATCAAGTTGCAACTGGAACCTTGGTGTATTGATGGTCATAGAATTGCGCCTCTTCTTAAAGGTTGACAGTTTAGGCATAAGCTCTTTCACCTTGATTTCTTCCCAGTGTGTGCCCAGTTATTTCTGTGGACAAGTATATGAGTGCAGTGCTCATGGGATGCCAACATTGTAGATTTAGGTCGTGGATCTAATAGAATCTGCAAGTTTCTAGTTAAATAAGGGCAAACACATCATTGGACTTCATCAGATGCGTACAGAAAAGCAATGTCTTCTTGTCTCAATGACCTTACTCCTCCAATATCACTTTGCCTACTACGATTTCGAGAACTATTCTTAATTGGAAGGCAGAAAAGGTGAAACTAATCAAATTTTACAATATTAAGAAATCCTGTGAGGATGTATGGTAGTTATAACAATGGTCTTTTACTTTTTGAAGTTGTGATATTAGATGCCAACATTCAAATATTTTTCCTCTCATTTTATTTATTTGGACTTGAGATTGATCCAGATGATGTCATATAGTGGGAGTATCCAAACTGACAAACACGTATAAAGGCACAAACGACGAAAAGTGTAGAACAAACAGAAATTTAGTTGAAATTCACTTGCCCCTTTTGTTTTGGACTTTCTTGGGGGACCTGGAGGACGAATAGAGGGAGTAATATAAGAGGACTAACTTTGAGATGTATGGCTGGACAAAACTCTTGAATCGAATCGGACCTGACCCATATTGAACCGAACCGATTGGTTATTCTCAAGTTAAATACTCAAACAGGTATCTGAATCGAGAACCGACAGGTTCGGTTCGGTTCTCGGTTCTATACCAAACAATCGAATAAGAACTGAATTTCCATAATTTTTTATCTTAAATAAGTCAAATTATTTTATTTTTTTAAAAAAAAATTGATAACTAATTAATTTAGCCCAAACCCAAAATATGATTTTTCCCATTTCTAATTTCCAATCCAAGTCTAATTTAATCAAATTGACCTAAATTTTATCCAATTTCGTTGTTTTACCATAGTGTCGTTTCCACTATGGAGAAATTGAATTGGAAACTTGGTTGCGCTTCTCTTCAATATTGTGAGCTCGCTATCCCTCTTCCTATGATTTTAACAATCAAATCTAAGAAGAACTCAACAAAGAGTTTCAAAAGATATCATGAGATTGGACTACGTTATTTTGTAAGAACTAAAATTGAAAATGTTATTAGTTGAATTAAAATAACGTTATTGTAAATATTAAAAAATCTAATTGTTGTGCGGAACTCGGGAATCGAACGGAACCGAACCCTAACGGTTTCATAATTAAATTTGAACCTGACAGTTCTACTTACTAAATACCCGAGAATTCAGGTTCGGAACCGAATTGGACTATGTCCAACCATATTGAGATGTATACTTAAGCAGGAGAGAGAAAAAGTAATCCCTCGTTTATTTTTCTCTCTCCTTGCTTATTAGGAAATCCAAGCATGCAAACATGCTCTATATGTGCTTTTTCATATTGCTAAAACTGAGTTTTTTTCATCTATTTTATTTTTCCAATATCATCTTCCCAACCACATTTTGGTGAAACTCTCAACCTTTGTGTTTACAAAAATTTATTTTTCTCTTACACTTCATTGACCTCATTTATCAATCTGTATCCAAGTCTGACACGAGATGGCACTCAACATGACATAATACACATGTACAACTTCTCAAAAATGAACAAGATTTTTCAATGCTTGACTCAAGTCTCAAAACTGAGCCACAACAACAATGTGCTGAAGAAGTAACATGATGCATCTACAACCATGTCATTTTTTCAGTTACAATAAACATTCCTTGATAGAAATGCATTGCCCTGAATTGTTTCTGTTGTTGATGATGTAAAATATATTTTAGAGTACCTGGATATTAGGTTATAAATTTATGAGCAACGTGTTCTTGTAACCCTGTCAGAAGCTCATATTTATTGATCCCCCCAGGTCCTAAATTTGACATTCATATCCATTTAACCCATACATGACACTTGTACTTAGGTCCGAGCATCATATATAAGAATCTCACTATGGAAGTTGTAATCACTCAATCACATAAGGTCTGCCCTGTGGCATGCTGCAGCATTTTATGAACTTAAGTTTAAAAAGGCTTAGTCATGGGAATTACATGGTGGAACTTCTCAAATGACAATACATACATAGAAATATTGAATACTTTCTATTGAATAAAAAATTAATCAGTGAGGGGTGAAGTTGAACTACTTTGGCATGACTTTCTGAATGAATCTTAAGATCGCTTCTTCGACAAATTATTTCATCAACAAGCTCCAGCAACACCTTCCCGGCTTCCTTATATAATTTCTGTACATTATGGATCCTCCTACAAGATGATATAGTCTAGAACTTGCATTTATGACCCCAACAACTTTTTTGAGCAACAAGAAAGGCGTATTTAACAGCAAAGCATATGAATTATGGTTATTACTCTCCAGGTTTTTCCATTTATCTATTTGCTCACAGATTACAATGGATATTGCTTTACCATGCAGATCAAATTATTAAAAATACTTGGGTTACTGGGTAATGGTGACAAAAAGGCCAGCGAACACATGTATACCATCGTGGGTGACATGATGAGAAAATTTGATTCCACAAGTAATATAGGGAATGCCGTTCTTTATGAGTGCATATGCTGTGTTTCCTTAATACATCCCAACCCCAAGTTACTCGAAGCTGCTGCTGATACCACTTCGAAATTTTTGAAGGTTTGTATTCTCCGATTTGGTTTGATTCTCTCGCATTTCTTTTCATGTTTTTGGATCTCATAACCCTGCATGCATATGTGATGGATAGAGTGATAGTCACAATCTGAAATATCTTGGTATTGACGCTCTTGGCCGGCTGACAAAAATAAGTCCCGAAATTGCTGAACAGCATCAACTGGCTGTCATCGATTGCTTAGAGGTGAGATACTTTTTTTCTTGCATTACTTTTGAAACATTATAAGGTGGTCCATGTATGAAGACTAATAGGCTATGCGTGGAAAGAGTTGAAAGTATTCTTGGAAGCAAATGGGTAGAAGGTGAGAAGACATGGAGAGACACGCGGTTTCTTGATTTATTGCTGTTTCCTTATTAGAAATTTCTTCTGGTCATTTGGGTTGGATAGCTTTACATCTTTGTAGGATGGTTTTCATAGATTTTGTACAAGGATTGTGCTTGCTCATGTCTACCAAAATGAAATACCTTACTATAAAAGGAGAAACAATGACATTGTAATGTAATTGTTGAACTCTACCTGTTTAATGGTCTGATAACGATATTTCTTGATGTTGTCTCTTATGCTTTGCTTTTTACTTTTATCCGTTGAGAACTGTGTTTTTCTGCATTTCTTAGTGAAGGGTAGCAGGTTTTAGTTTTTCACATGCAACTTTGTTTTGCTAAACATGTGTGGTCATTTAGTTTATCTATTTAAATTTCGGTTTGAAGCCTGACATGCTTCATGATACAGGACCCAGATGACACTCTAAAGCGCAAGACATTTGAACTGCTTTATAAAATGACGAAGTCTTCAAATGTAGAAGTAATTGTGAACCGTATGATTGATTATATGATAAACATCAATGATAATCATTACAAAACTGAAATAGCATCTAGATGTGTTGAACTTGCGGAGCAATTTGCACCAAGCAACCAGTGGTTTATACAGGTTATACGGCCAATTCCATCTGCTTTTATGGAATATTCTGACGCGGTTGCATTTATAGTTGAGAAATTTTAATTTTCTTCTCGTTTTGCCCTGTTTACTTGCCAGACCATGAATAAAGTATTTGAGCACGCAGGGGACTTAGTTAATGCCAAACTGGCTCATAACTTGATGCGGTTGATTGCTGAGGGATTTGGAGAGGATGATGATACTGCAGACAGACAGCTCAGATCATCTGCTGTATGTTTTACTAATCAGTTTCTTGTGTCTAACTCATACTTCATGTCAATTATGATAATTTAATACATTTTTCTGTAATAAGCCCCTGTTTGACACACATTCTTTCAAAATACATTCCTTTAAAATTCATTTTCAACCACACATTTTTCAGTAAAATAATATTTTCTATCACATCAATAACTTGTCCTTACTTTTTAACCACATATTTTCCATCCTATGACTATTTAAAATACATTCTTTTCTCAATAATATCCATTAAACACACCCTAAATATGTGTTTTGAGCTCTTCTTTTAGTTAGCTTCAAAAATTCTCCGAGCTATGCATTGTGCATTATTTCTTTTGAACCTAATTCATGTGAATGTGCTTGAATGTGTTCTGTAGTTTTGCATGATTTGTGCCAATATGGATTACGCAAGTCAAGAAGACATGAACATTTTTATTAAATTCAGGCCCCCCTAATAATACCCAACCAGCTATTAGCACCAACTATGAACTAAAATGACGACAGGTGTTGACAGTAAATAAAAAAATTTGATAATAATGTAGACTTAATTCTTGACCAAAGTTAGGCATTATATTAACTAAAACAACAGGCATTGATAGGAAATTTAAAAAGAAAAGAAAAAAAAAGATAATAATGTAGACTAAACTCTGATAAAACTTGGGTATTATAATTACTTACCGTGTTTGGCCAAACTAAAAATTTGAATTAAAATAGTCGAAGTCAATAATTACTATTAACCACACATTTTATGAGCCCCACAACTTTATAACCACTTCCATTAACTTTTATCAAAATTTACTAAAAATATAATTTTTATCTAAATTAAGCAGTGGCTTATAAAGTTTTGGTCTCTGACCTAGTATGGTTGGCATCCAAGCTACTTCGGTAAAATATTATGAAATCCATAACATTGGTTAGAGTAGTTCCAATTATCTTATAGTTTATGCATGATTGGTGGGTTAGGGGGAATAGAATTTGAATGTCCTATTTTCACCTGTAAAGAAGGTCATTATTCTCTACTTCCACGCCTCTTTGATGGTTTTTTCCCAATAAAAACACTGTAGCAACAGTTCTCTCCTACTGCTCTAAATGCATCTTGCATTAATGCGAGTATTGATATTTTATGATGTCATGCTTTTATCCCTGAAACTACATGAGCCTTTCGAATAGTTGGCCATTTCTTGGTTGACATGAGTACATCACTCTACAGATTTTGGAAGTAGCAATTCCTGTTTCTAAGTGCTTTTGCATGAAAAAATGGAAGAAATAGATTGAAATTATGATTCTGCTTTTTAACACTTATAACTGAAGTTATTTTGTTCATGTGCAGGTGGAGTCATATCTTCGAATTATTGGAGAGCCAAAACTTCCATCTGCATTTCTTCAAGTACATAGTGTCACATATCGAATCTTCAAGCATTTTGTTTTGTTTTCTCCGTCTATGGTTTATCACATCTAGGTTTCCAATTATTTATTATTTGCATGGGCTTACTCTATTACAGACACAAATCTTGCTAGCTTTATGTTGCAGGTCATTTGTTGGGTCTTGGGGGAATACGGTACCTTTGATGGGAAGTATTCTGCCCCATATATCAGTGGGAAATTGTGTGATGTGGCAGAGGCACATTCAACTGACGACATTGTCAAAGTATGTGTTTGCTTTAGTACCTAACCTTTTTAAGATTGTATACTGAAACATTTTATTTGCTTGTTGGCTTATTAACGTTTATGTAGCTATAACCTGAACTTGGTGATGTATTTATATTTGGGTTGTGATTTAAACTGCACGTGCTTTTGAGTTTAGATAAATACATATTAAAGGCTAATTTTCTTTTATAGTTTTCTGAATTTACTTATTTAAAATATAATTACGTGTCAGCACATGGCATACAAAAACGAAAATACACAAATGCGTGTTGATTTATATTTTCTGCTTACAGTATTTAAACCTTTTTGGATTTTGAATATCAAGTCAGCTAAGCTTCATCGGCTAGGTTCGATTGGTGACTACTTGACAAGTACACATGACCATAACTTAACTAGTGAAGCATTGCATCTAGCAATTTTTACGTTATGGTTGGACTAGATTATGTTGATTGGTGTTTTTGTAGGACTTGGGGTAGTCGCTTTAAATAATTATGCTTTCTAGCAAGAATAACTTTTGATTGCTAGATAGACTATGGATCCGAAAAATTCAAGCAAATAAAATATAATGGAAGTGCTGTTAGCTAATAATCAAATCCTCTCCCCCTTTGAAAAGCATTTTTTTACTGCTCTTGCAAATGCTCCACATGCTCTGAAGTGATGCAGTCACTGCAGCGACCACCTACCACTTGGTTACCCTCTTTCTGTTTTCATCTGCCAGTTATAAATTCTAGAAATTAGCAGAATAGAATGGGCACACAGTTGTTAATAATTTCCCAATGAATTAATTGATACTCTTATGGTCCTTTGCAAAAAGAAAAAAGGAAACTTAAGACAAAGATGAAGTATTCTTCATGAAAAATTGCTCAATGATTCCAAGAAATCTTCCCAGTAACTATTTGATACAAGAGCCGAAGAAAACTGGTGGACTGTTCTCAAAATCATTTCATTGTGATTATAATATGATCCACACAGTCAGTTTTTGTCTACGTATAAAAGTAAAACTGTCTACATTGTGGAGAATGGATAGTCATTAGCTAATTTCGGTTCTCTTTTGACATGAATTCTGATTGATGAATATTGGCTCTACAAGTGGTGCAGTGTCAATGTGATCGAAACACAGTCAGTCAGCTTTTGTCAATTCATATAACTTAACCATCTTTATGGTGGAGAATGAATAGTCAGTAGCTCTAGTCAGCTCTGCTTATCCATTTATAAAAATCAGAACCATCTTTACTGTGGACAATGAATAGTCAGTAGCCTTGAGCTCTGTTTTTTTTTTTTCACCTTTTGTTAGGCAAATTCTAATAGATGAAAAATATTTTTTGAATAGCGGCTATCATAGGGTAATCAGAAAGCACACATTGAAATGATGTGGCCTCTAGGTGGATACTTGGGCCCGTGCATATTTTGCAATTGCTTCTTCAGACTTCAAGTAGAGAAATTAATCTAATCTTGTTATTGTACTTGAGTAATAATTTTATGGACAATAATGGAAATGTTTTTTCCTGCTTATTTTGAAGGCATACGCTGTCACGGCCCTTGAGAAAATATATTCCTTTGACATTGCAGCTGGAAGAAAAGTGGACATGCTTCCTGAGGTAGGCAGTTCTAACTTATGTAGTTTTACTTTGACATCTTAATCTTTCTGCTCAGTATATGCAAGTGTTGCTTGAGTGTTTATGTAGCCTTTTTTCAAGTGGTACTGATGAGCATAGACAAATTTAGATTCTCACTGCAGTACCTTGTGTGAGTTCATTAACTGTACACTTCAGGAATCCAGTTTGTATTAGATGACATCCCAATCCTCCATGAGAATTATTGTACTTTTATTATAGCTTATCCATACCCACATAATTAGAATATCAATTTTTGGTGTACTATTGAGTGATTTTTTAGTGGATGCGATTGCATGTGTATTGTCGTTTCTGGGTCAGACCTGAACATTTTGAACTTCTACCTCCAATTCTGAAAAGAGAGAATATTCACAAATATACCGAAGGTTTATTTATCACTCTTACCTTTCTCTCCTTGTTGAACTTACTATGTGACACTGAAAAATAAGTCGTGAATCCCCAGCTGTGGCTCAATGAATGTTGTCACTTACCACAACCATGATAAACGAAGCCTATGTTCTGTAAGATGCTGGAAAATCCAGAATTCAAATGAGGTTACTCATTAGTAGATACATGCATGGACTTTTTGGTATTCAAATCCAGCAACCACCATTTAGCACATATAGCTTGGTTAAATTTCTCTCCCTTTATTTGGAAGAGGAGTTTAGAGATATACAGATGGAGTATATTTGAGCTTAATTACTTATTCATTCGAGGGCGGAAATTTTCGTTTTGTTGTATTGGCTGTTTATAGATATTCACAGAGATCATACAATTTGTAAATTAATTCTTGAATCTGGAGGACCTTGTGCGGTGGTTACTTCGGGATGTATTAGACTTTGAAATAAAAAATAAAAATAAATGAACCCTTGTCTAGCAAGCGGCAGCTGAATGTAATGTTAATATATTCTAAGCTAGTTTTGTTCCTCAGGAAACACCGGAAATTCTACAATAAATAACTAGCAAATTGCGAAAGTACGAGAATTAGAAAAGTCTCATCCTTCTGCCTTGGAACAGGAATATTTAGTTCTTTACTTCATTTGGCATTGAAGGGATAGCTTTAGCATTGGGAGAACTGCTTTTTGTATGTCTTTGTGAATAACGAATTCTTGAGTGGAAATACTTATAGAAGGTAAATAATGATTGTTTGAGAAATATACCTCTTTGTATTCTAACTTGAGTTTTTGTTCAAATATGTAGATAGAACTTTCAGCATGCTAACATTTTTTACTTGCTGCAGTGTGAATCCTTGATTGAAGAATTATTAGCATCCCATTCAACAGATCTGCAGCAGCGTGCTTATGAACTTCAAGCAATCATAGGTTTAGATGCTCATGATGTTGCAAATATAATGCCAATAGATGCAAGTTGTGAAGACATTGAGGTGATATTTATCATTGCATTTAAATTTGAGTTTTAAACTGTCGGTCTGGCAGGCATTCTCTTGTGAATTTCATTTTGGGGTTGCTTTAGAAAGGACATAAAATTGTAGATTGTACATACATATGAGTAACTCAGATGTTTACCGAGAATGAGATGCTGGGGCTTCTCGGATTATTCTAACATATTTAATTTGAAACTAGATTTTTTTTCCTCTTTGTTTTGCAAGTTTTGGAAGAAAATAGGTTGAATAATGCTATTTGTAAGCACTATTGATGGACAACAGTCTACGTGGCAGTGGGTTCAGTGCCGCATTCTCCAATGAATTAAAATGCATCCAACTTTATTAGATCACAGCCACTTGGACCATTGTCCATCAACAGTGCTTACAAATAGGATTACTCATAAATGTTAATGTTGCTTGCCAATAATTTATTCATGTACTATGCATTTGGTAGATTCTGTCGATCTAATTGTCTTTATTATTCCTTCTAACTTCTCTACCCAGGAAGACATACCTGTAACAGAGATTGTGAGAGTGAAATATTTGTCTGACCATCACTTCTAAAAGTCAAAACTGTTTTAAGAAAGTAGTCTTATCTGTTTAATTGCCGTAAGGGAATGTTGGAAAAATATATATAATAAGAGAAGGAATCTGTGATCACAAGAAACAAATATTCCCAGCGGTCAATTATTTTAAATGCATGTTCAGAAACATGGGACCATGATATTCCAGGATATCAAGTTTGATGATTATAATGTTTCTTCTTCCTTCTTTTTAATTTAGTATCATTGATATTGGTACCAGGATTGTAAGATTCTGGATTTGAAAGTGAACGGAGATGTTGATAAGATGTAAGCCTATATTAATTTTAGGTATAAAGGAAAATCTGCTACTTTAAGAGTCTTTCCTGTGTACATGGAAAGCCACTCTTTCTTGATTGGTTACCCCACGGTGAGCATTGTTCCTGAGAAGGATAATAACTATTTTCTTCCATATACTTCCTTTAAATTAAAATTTAGAAGAGAGAGATGTAAATTTGAAGTCATTCCCAACACATATAAAGTATTATAAGAAAGATAAAATACTAACACCACTTCTCATATTATATCCACATTTTATTTGAACCAATGCCCCGATATGAGACACAAGGTGATGGGGGGAGTACTTCAATTCACTTTGAACTATAGAGGACTCCAGTCACACAACGTGAATCATTGCTTTTATCTATACTTGTTGCAATATCCATACATGTTCTATAAAGGTTTACGATTTTCCTTTTTAAGTTTCGGGTGCTTGAAAAATGTCATTAAGATGGAAAGGCAGTTATTGAGTATGATCGCCACTAATAAGTATTTTTCTTGACATGACTAGTTTTGTATTAATATCACATTATGTGGCTTTGTTCTCAGCTGCAATTTGTTTTATGTTTTTTCATGCATTACTGCTTGGTCGTTCTTATTCTATGGGTTTGTTTGAGCCCCAGTTTTTGGGAGAATAGATTTTGAAATAGCAATTTTTTGGAGAGCTTGTGGTTAAAAAGTAGGGAAAAGTTTTGGGTAAGATTATTAGGAGAATGTGTTGTTGAAAATGAGTTTGGGAAAAAAATGAGTTTTTCAAAAGAATGGGGCTCAAACAGGGGCTATATTTTGAAATTGCTTTGCTATTACAAATTTATTGTGGCTTTGCTTTTGTTGGCTGTTGTCGGTTGTGTTGTATGCATTGCTACTTGATCGTTCTAATGCTATATATTTATTTTGCCCAAGAATGCTAGTAAAGTTTGTAAATATTTGCAGATTGACAAAAGCCTTTCGTTTCTTGATGGATATATTCAACTAGCTATAGAAAAGGGGTCTCAGCCTTATGTTTCTGAGAGGGAACGTTCAGGAATGCCAAATATTAGTAACTTCAAAAGCCAAGAACAGCATGAGTCCTTAACGCACTCTCTTAGGTTTGAGGCTTATGAACTTCCTAAACCCTCCATGACCCCTCAAGTTACTCCAGTAGTAGCATCTTCTACTGAACTTGTTCCTGTACCCGATCCATATTTTCATACGGAGGACCACTATTCTGCTACACCTGTGCCATCCGGCTCCAATGCAGGGTCATCAGAACTCAAGCTACGACTTGATGGGGTTCAAAAGAAGTGGGGTCAACCTTCTTATTCCTCACCTGTGTTGTCTACTTCAATCAATGATACACCGAAGATGCAGAATGGGACAACCCAACGCGATTCAGTTGGAAGTGCAAACTCAAAAGCACGCGATGCTTCTTATGATTCAAGAAAGCCGCAAGTAGAGATATCTCCTGAGAAGCAGAAACTGGCTGCTTCACTTTTTGGCGGTGCTCCGAAATCTGATAGAAGACAATCTTCTTCAAGCCAGAAGGTTACTAAGAATATCAGCCATGCTGCAGATAAGTCTCATGTGGAAAAGACAGCAACTTCTGATACTGTTATTATAAAAACTTCCCAGCCACCTCCCGACTTGCTCGACTTAGGCGAACCAACTGGTACAAGTATTCCACCATCTCTAGATCCTTTTAAGCAATTGGAAGGTCTTCTCGATCTAAAACAAGATGCAACCACACTAAATACCAATGGAGTTAGTGGTACTGATGCACCCGACATAATGTCCCTCTATGCAGACATGTCACTAAGCGGCCAGGGGAATAGTGCTGCAAATCCACTTTCAACCAGTATGGAAAGTGCTAGTCTTCTCTCTGGGTTTTCAGATGAGGCCAACATAAATGGTCACGGAGGAAATACAGTAGCACAGGTAACACAGCAATTGAACAAGGGACAAAATCATGAAGATTTTCTGGAAAAGGATGCACTTGTTAGGCAAATGGGAGTGACGCCATCAGGTCAGAATCCGAACTTATTTAAGGATTTACTTGGGTAAAATTTTGTGGAAAAGGGATAGAAACAACCTCATACACACATCCCAAATTGAGATCCCTTTAGACTAATTACTGTACCAGTGAGGCACTGTTTTCCATGCGGCTAACAGAAAAACTGAGGATATCAATCTGATGAGAGTAGTTGCAATTCATAGTAAAACCAGGTATACTTAGTATTTGAACAAAATGGTGTATATATTAATATGATGAGAAGGGCACATGATGATCTCGATGTGGCGTGCTCGTGTTTTTCAAAATTGCGCCATTGTAGTTGGCTTGCCTGTTACATTAACAGTGTAGCTTCCATTATTTTCGGCTTTTAATCCTGTTTATATGATGTCTAGTTCATTTTACATTCATCTCTTCTGATTGATCATTGAAAAACAAACCTTCTCCATAGTTTGATTACCATCTTTCAAAAAATTTGCGTTTGGAATTGTGGTTTCTCATGTATAAGAATTTCTAATTGAAATAATCTGAATTGCTGTTTGATTGCTGGACTTCTTATCGGTTGATTCGATATACAGAGGTAAAACATTGTTTCGGTGTGGGCCACGAGAACGGTACCAAATTAAAATAAAGTCTTGTTTTTAGCCTGATATTATCAATTAGAAAATTTGGATGCTTTTTGAAGATATTCTAATATGCTGTCTAAAAGTGCTTCTCTTTGATTTGTGAGTTTTGATCAACCAAATGGAAGAAGAGTTGTGAGGGTAAATTTTTTTTTTTATTTATTGAGCGGGACCCACCTCTTGTGAGAGGGTGTACCACTGTACATTTGGCTTAAACAATGGAAGAAACCATTTTCACGAAAAAGAATGTTTATATGATGCATTTTAAAATGAGTTTAGTTAAAACGAAAAATTAAATAAAAAAAGAAATTGAAGAAGTGTTAATTGAATTTTTTATTTGAGTAGCTCTAGCCGATAATTTTTATTTTTTTTACAGGGTAAATTTGTTTATTTTCTTGGATGATTATTTTAATAATATTGGAATTCGGGATCGGTGTAAATCTACAATCTATCCTATCATTGGAAAATAAGAAACTCTTAACAAGAAGAAATGAGTTAATTAAATGTTTAATCACATTAACCTTTGGTTACTATTTGCATATAAAGTTACCCATCAATCATCTATCTAGATTTTGTTAGTCCACGTGGAAAAAAAAAAGAGAAGATTCTACATGACGGATGAAAATCCCAATGGCAATTAACGGTGCTAAATTAGTAATCGATAACCTTACTATTTGGTTACTATTTCCTCACTCAAAATTGAATAATTTTTCCTTTGGTTCTTGCTTGTTTGCTCATTCAAAAATAAAAGATTATAATGTTACCTATCCATTATCCTTTTCAATTTTATTTTTATAGCAATCAATTTGTTTATACGATTTTTTGATTGATTTTTGCAAATTACGTTCTCACTCTATTTTCCGCATTTTTTTCTTCTATAAAATTTATTTTTGAATTTTATTGAACAGTTGTTTAAATATGATTTTTCGTGATTTTTATTCTACGGAATTAGCAAATTACTTTTGCTCGCTCTAATTTTTTCAATACCTTCTACAAATTCCGTCAACTAGTAACTATTTTTCTGAAATTATTTTCCTTATTTACAATGATTTTTATTTTCCTCATTTTTAACATATATTATTTTTTCAAATTATTTTTTATTTATTCATTTTCTTTGTGCTACAAGTACATATGGGGCACCATGTGTCCATTATGGACACCATTATGGTGCCCCTATGTACAAGAAGAATAATCATTTTCTTTAATTGTTTCTTCTAGGAATTTATTTGATTTTCCTTTTACAAATTCCTTCATCTTAATGTTTTCGTCTTTTTTTTTTTTTAATTTGTTTTCTTGTTTCTCATGGTAATTCTTTTATTTTCTGCTTGACAGGATGGAGAATCAGAGAGTGGATGCAGAGCATCTCAAGCATAAGGCTAATTAGGCGATTATCTACGATCTCGTGTTATGACAATTCCAAAATCACAAAAAATATTATAAACAAATCGAACAATAAAATTGAAAATAAATTTTGAAGAAGGAAAAAAAAAAAAGAGAGGAAAATAGCAATGTAATTTGCAAAAATTATAAAACCAAATTTGGAGCATAAAAAATAAATGAATTCAATTATGTAAATCACATACAACTCAATCTCCCAAAAAAATACGAAAAAATAGTAGCAGAAGTCAGCTTGCCCTAATAGAATTTTTCGTCTCTAACCTTTCAAACAAAGCATTTTCCTTACTTACATACTAATGTTTTAATACGTGCATAATTTTCTTAAATAGATGGCAAATTAATGACATTTGAAACATGTATTTGTACTTGACCTAGTTAAATTAATCTCGTAATATAAAAAACTTAAGTTATATAGTTGTTACGGTACACAAGACATTAACAATACCAAAAATTCAAGTTGTACTTTTCCGTCACTATTTGTTACGAAATCTTCAACGGTTTTTATTTCTGAAAAATAGTGATAGAATTTGTGACGGAAGATTTCCGTCTAATCTCCAACTTATATTTCAATTTTCAAATATAAATATTTAAAATAAATTAATCCACCTATTCTTCCATCCCAAAATCAAGTAGATTATTTTTGTTGTTATGGACAAAAGTCATAAGCAAGAAGTATTGTTGTGCACGTAACTACATTTGTCTGAAACTGATGCAACATACCCCATGTTTGGTGGCTGCCATTTTTCTCAGAAAAAAAAAAAAATTTGTTTGGAATATTGAATTTTTGGATAATGTGTGAACAAAAAATAGGAAAGAGTTTTGGATTTACGTGTAAAATATTTTATTATGTGAATGTGTAGTTGAACATAAGTATATAGAAAAAAGAGTTCTGAAAGAATGAGAGACAACGAGCGCATAAAATAGAAACTGACATATATTTCAACATAAGTACAAATCCACAACTATTTCATAAAAAAATAATATTTTTATCTAACATCTGTAAATAAAATAAGAAATTACTACAATCATAATCTTGCTATGGCCATGCCCTGAAATCGACTAGACATTTGTCTTCTACAATTCACCCTCACTTATTTGACTTGACGATGATGAAAATCTGCCTTTTATCTCGTATTTTTATCTGTAATTGGTACGTCCGAAGAAATCCATACATCATCATGCCTATCATGGTTGTCATGGAGAGGAAGAAGCACGCTGCGGCCACCTCTTCTGAAAGAAAGATAGAACTGTACACGAAGTTAAATAGAAAAACAGCTGAAAAGAGGAACTGGATGAAGCCACCATATAACCACATATTAACCTTGAAATCATCCTGGCCAGCCATTAAGTTAAGCGTGGTGAAAACACTGTACAATTCTAAAATATATGACAAACAGATATCTATACACACACACATATATGTACATAAATACATGTATATATATATATTTATTTAAATCTAAAATATCAAAAGGGTATAAATATAATAATCAGAATATTTAGCAATTATGGGTTTAATGCAAGGTTGCTCATACTTAAATCTAAAGAATCTAAACGATTATATGCTAAGGCTGGACGAAGGTGAAGCATTTATTTTTAATAATTTAATTATTTGTTTTTATTTGTGATTTTTATTTATTATTCGGTAGAAGGTGTCTTTTGATATATTTTAGGAGTTTAAAGACTTGGTGTAATGCTATTAAGTCGCAATTAGGTTTTGGTGATTACAAGTGGCTTTTGTTTTGATTAATAAAAATATTATAATTGTGAGAGTTTCTTCGATTTCTTAATTCAAACGGTATTCGTGTGTGAACCAACATTTTGTGAGCACGAGTTCTTGCTCTTGCTCCTTTGTGTCTGCATGAATTTGTATTAGAATACATCCATGTTCCTGATAGAGACGATTTAACAATTTGCCCACATTAATATTCAATGTTTCAACAGTGATTTCGCGACCGAATTGCCCAAACTCTGTACACAAGGTTCTTTTGATATCAAGAATGGGTTCTTTTGATATCAAGAATGGATTCACAAGAATTAGGGTTCAATTTTACCCACATTTCACACATCAAATCACCTCGACTCCACTGCTCGAAAACATTCCCAGATCAACCCTTAGAACCATGAACGAAGCTAGAGAAACATTTACAAAGAATGGTGGAAAGATCACTAAGAAAACGCATAAAGGAAGAGCAATCGTGAGACAAAGAAAAGAGAAAACCGATAGTTAAGCACAAGAGAATGAGAGAGTGTAGTGCGAAATTAGCTAGGGTTCCTCCTTTATGTAGGAAGACCACAACCAATGATCAAATCAAAATCCAAGGGTCACAATCTCTCCACACAATTAAAAGATCATTGAGCAACAATTACAAAAGTGTTAAACCTCAAAATGACACTTTGTACTTGGGTTGGATCAATGGGTCAATGTTGGTTTTAAATGTTCGAGCCTTTCAATTCTTCAATTATCGAAGTACAACTAATGTTACGCCATTGTCCCAAGTCTGTTTGGAAACACAAAAGTCCTGCAAACCTTTGCAAGAAGACATAAGCTTCCTTGTCCCTCTTCTTTGGGGTCTTGTACCAATCAAAAAATTAAATATAAATTGGAACTTATCGATCTTTAATGATGTTCAAAAGACTTGGACAACTTTTGAACTTAAACAAGGACAATACCTTGGTGTTCATACCTGAGGGATTATGTTGTGAAATAACTTTCTCAAGTTTTACTACACCTTGTATCACAATATGAATGATATGTAACATAATATCAATGTGTCTAGTAAACTTTGTGAAACACTAGATTCTTACACTAATGTATTGCAAATCAATTACGTATTTGTACAACCCTTGTTGTCAATTTTGATATTGTCAAAATTCGGGTCATTGATTAAAAAAACTATTTTTAAAATTGATGAATGTAATGCTGCCAGTGTGAAGTTGTTAGCCAAGATTGTACAATGATTCATTACAAATTGACTATCTGTATAGCATGTTTGTGTTTAATTAGGATTGCTCTGTCAATCGAATTTTGACTCTCTGTACAGCTTTATTGATAGATTCAGACACTGTTGGTTCAAGTTGGCTTTTAACCTGGGATTGGCAGTCCCTTCCTATGCTATACATATCAAGAATGGGTGGAGATATTCTTTGATTGCAACTATTATAATTCTTCCAAGATTGTATATTGAGAATGTTGGGTTTTGATACCCAAAACATTTAGGCAATGATCTAAAACAGATGTGAGATAATTTTTTGACACTCTAAACTTGGCTCGACTAGAAAACGACTTGCAATTCTGAATGACCCAAGTTGTAGTTGGATTTGAGTTGGATGGTATGGTATTCCATTTGGCTGTTGGATGGTGATAGGATAGCCCATTTATTGGTAAGTTGCAGCCCATTTAATAAGATTTAACCCAAGTTGGTGATCTAAGCTAATCATTTATGTGTCCATCTCCCATTCTTGTACTTCTTGGTGTATGTACATGAGAATGCAATAGAGAAAAGAAACAGAGATGCAGCCGAGACAAGAAGGCATTGAGATTTTGTTAGATTTGGAAGAGTAAAATTCTCATATTGATGATTTGTGGGAAAACTGAAATTGTATTCATTCAATTGTATGAAAAGTATACAATTGTGATCTTATATATACACAACAATAAAAGAATCATTTCCTAACTAATTTATTGCTATGAAACAGAAAAGAAAACGAGCTGTACAATAACAAAAATCTAACTACTCTTCTTCTAGACAATTCTTCTATTGCTGCCTCGTCGATAATCCTTCATGGCTTGCTTCTTACTGATAGTGCAAGTGCTGGAGCTGACTCATATCCTCTAGCGTCAATAGCCCCTTCGCAAGATGGAAAGTAGATGTCCATTACTCCCATTTTGGATAAGTGAGAGTAAAAACTTTGGGAATTTAAAGCCTTGGTTAAAATATCTACAATCTGTGATGCACTGAGAACATGTTGAGTGATGATGATGCTGTCTTGTATATTTTCTCGAGCCATATGGCAGTCAAGCTCAATGTGTTTGGTTCTTTGATGAAATACCGAATTTGTGGCTATATGAATGGCAGCCTTATTGTTCAATATGTAAATCCTTAAATACATGAGCCAAGTTAGTTCATAACAAAGCCATTGCTTTATATTCTGCTTCGACAGATGATCGAGATACCAATGGTGCATGAATCTACCAAGATATTTATAGCATACTTCTTTTGGAATATTTAAATCCCGTGTTTAGACCTTGCTACTTCAATGCCTAAAAAATATTTCAACTTCTCTAGGTCTTTGATTTTGAACTTGTCATTGAGAGAGACTTTGAGCTTGTTGATGGTATCAACACAATTTCTAGCCGTTATTATATCGTCTACATACACTAGAATGGCTGTGAAGAAACTACCAGTTGATTTAGTAAACAGACTATAATTTGCCTTTGATTGAGTGTATCCTTGCTCAATGACAAAGTTGGAAATTTGAGTACCATTGGCGTGAAGTTTGCTTCAATCTATACAGGCTTTTGCTTAGTTTGCAGACTTTATTACCACTGACATTGAAGTAACTAGGAGACATCTCTATGTAGACATCTTCATCTAAGTCACCATACAAGAAGGTGTTATTTACATCAAATTGATAAAGGTTCCATCCTTTGATTGTTGCCACTGCTAGTAAAGTTCTAATGGTGATTAGTTTGGCCCGGGAGAGAAAGTTTCATGATAGTCAAGTCTCTCTTGTTGAGTGTACCCATTTGCTACTAGACGTGCCTTGAATCTTTCAACACTGCCATTGGCGTGAAGTTTGCTTCAATCTATACAGGCTTTTGCTTAGTTTGCAGACTTTATTACCACTGACATTGAAGTAACTAGGAGGCATCTCTATGTAGACATCTTCATCTAAGTCACCATACAAGAAGGTGTTATTTACATCAAATTGATAAAGGTTCCATCCTTTGATTGTTGCCACTGCTAGTAAAGTTCTAATGGTGATTAGTTTGGCCCGGGAGAGAAAGTTTCATGATAGTCAAGTCTCTCTTGTTGAGTGTACCCATTTGCTACTAGACGTGCCTTGAATCTTTCAACACTGCCATTGGCATTATATTTGACTTTGTATACCCACTTACATCCGATGGCTTCTTTATCAGATGGTAGATTGGTCAAAACCTAAGTATCATTAAGTTCTAGAACCTCAATCTCAGCCTTAATGGTAGCACACCATTCAGGAGAAGTTATGGCTTCTTGATAGCTTATAGGCTCAAAGTGAGAAGCTACAAAACTACGATGAGATGTGGATAACTTGTCATAGGAAATGTTATCACTAAGAGGAAATGTACTACCTTTAATATTCACTTCTTTTTTGTTGTTGAGCTTTTGAAATGGGAGAGACAAAGAGACCTATTGACATATGAAGTCTTACAAGTGAGGAGGAGTTTTTCGAATTCTGTTAGACTTGCAAGGTAAATGAGTAAGAACAGCAGGATGATTTGGTTCCAAATTATCAGTGAAAGGTTGTGCTATATCATGACTGATGTCCATATGGAAGTTGGGGGATTCTATATAGGCAGAATTGTTTGAAGTGCCATATACAGGATCCTTATTACCAGTATCAAATGAGGAGATGACAGGGTCATTAGAAACACTGAAATTTTGTGTGAAGCTTAGATGATTAAAATCAGTTAAAGGAGTAGTGCTATCATGGTTGAGTTCTTTGAATGGAAAGATGTTCTCATGAAAGACAACATTTTTTTAAATAAAATTTTCTTGTAATCTATATCCTAAAAGGATAGCCAATTAAAACAGACTTCCTTGACCTAGGATCAAACTAGTGTCTACCATTGGCAAGAGTGGTGGTAAAAGCCAGGCATCCAAAAACCTTTAGGTGATTATAGTTTGGTTTGACTTGAAACAATACTTCAAATGGGATTTTGTAATCCAAAGGGGAAGTTGGTGTTCTGTTTATAAGGTACACAGTTGTTAATACAAAGTCATTCCAATATTTTAAAGGAATCCACTTTGAAATTTCAAGGCTCTTGCCACATTCAAGATATATTGATGTTTTCTTTCCACCATTGCATTTTGTTCTGGTGTTTCAACACATGTTCTTTGGTGTATCATTCATTTTCTTAGTTAAAATTCAGTCATGTTGAAACTACCTCCATTATCTATTATAATGATTTTAATACTGGCTTCAAATTGAGTTTCAATCATGGTACATAAATTTTGTAAAGTAGTGGTGGTATTAGATTTGAGTCTTAGCATGTAAATCCATGTGCATCCACTAAAATCATCAACAATAGATAGAAAATACTTGGAGCCATCTCTACTAAATTCATTACAAGGTCCCCAAATGTCACAATGGATTATCTCAAAACACCTCCCTGTTTTATGCGGCTTACATTAAATGGTAATCTGTGTTGTTTTGCTAAAGGACAAATGAAGCAATGATTGATACTAGAAGATGCATGTATGTGGATGTTTCCATCAGGACTAAAATGAGAATATGAAGAATGGCCCAATCTGTAATGCCATAAATCAAATTTCTTATGATTATTGGTAGAAGATGCAGAGTAGGAAAACAGACACTTGAATTGATTAAGGACTTCTAACAAGGCTGAAGGGGAAACTTGCTTTCACACCATATGATATAAACTATCTTTCACCACACCTATTCCAATCATTCTCCAAGTCAAAAGGTCCTGAATATAACAGTAGTTAGAGAAGAAAACAAGGCAAAAATTTAGAGATTGAGCAAGTTTTTTTGGCTGAAATTAAATTAAAGGTGAAACTAGGAATGCAAAGGACATTATGTAGAGTAATAGCTTCTAAGATTTTGACAGTTCCCACATGTGTGACTAGGACATTCTTACTGTTTGGTAAAGCCACACAATAAGACACATTAGTTTGAATGGATGTGGAAAATGAAGTAGAACGGATCTGTTGCTCCTTTATCAAAAATCTATGGGATTTCATAAATATTTCCATGTTTGTGATGAAATGAAGTTAGGCTTAACGGTATACCAGACATCCTATGAGTGAAATCATCAGATGAGAAAGGATTAGCAAGTGCTTGGTCATTGTTTGATGAAGAGGTGAATTGCTAAGGGCTTGTTGTTGGTATGAGGAGTGCCATCAACTGAGAGTATTGCTCCTGACTTAAGAATACTTGGCCTTTGTCCTTCACCATTTGCTGATTAAGTGTTGTCCCTGTAGAAACCATGTTGACAGCAGGCTTCCCTTTGTCATTTAACATGTGTCCTGGTGGAAATCCATGAAGTTTATAGCACTTATCTACTGCATTACCTGACATTTGACATTAAGAGCATAGTGGCATGTTTGGATTTACCTTGAAGTATCTCTCAAGAGAGTGGCCTGCAATCTTGCAATGGGTGCAATAATATTTGTCCTTTTTTCTGTGATGAAAAACTCTGGTTTACTCATTCTTTGAAGTTTCTCCTGCTTAGAAAAATGGAATCAGAATTAACAGGATTTGGATTAGATATTTCTCGCATTTTCTCTTCTAGTTGGATTAAGGAATACACCTCATTCATGCTAGGAAATGGCTTAATCAGCAAGATTTGAGCCTTGATTTCTTTGTAAGACTCATTTAGCCCCATAAAGAACTTCATAACCCAGTCCCTTTGCTGATTTTGAATCACAGTCTTCAAGCCTCTACATGTACAGTTGGGAATGTTTTCATAGTTCAACAGTTCATCCAAAAGGATTTTGAGTTTGGAAAAGTAAACGCTCACAGAGTCTTGGTTTTGCATCAATGTCGTAATATCCTTTTTCACTTCAAAAATTCGTGGAGCATTTTGCTAGAAAAAACGCTGCTCAAGGTCAATCTAGAAGAGATGAGTCGTCTCAACATAAATGATGCTACTCTTGATATCAATTGCCATAGCATTCTACATCCATGTTATGCCAATGTCATTGCACCTCAGCCAATGCTCCATTAGTGGATCATTGGGATCCTTTGGCTCACATAGAGTACCGTCTATAAAACCTAATTTGTTTTTTTTTTTTATCCTTAATGCTCTTCTCATTGAACGAGCCCAAGAGTGATAGTTATTAGATTCCAAAACGTGAGTGACCAACATAACAACACTTCCATCATTGTTGCCGATATAGTGAGGATTGCTGGGATGAGTTGGATCATGGGAAAGAACACCTAAATTCCTTCCATCAGTTGGCTGTGATTTGGATTGGTGCTTGCGTCTGTAGGAGGGTTCATATTTCCTGAATTAGATTCCTTCATTTCAAGCTCTGATACCATGTTAGATTTGGAAGAGTAAAATTCTCATATTGATGCTTTGTGAGAAAACTGAAATTGTATTCATTCAAACGTATGAAAGGTATACAATTGTGAACCTATACATATACAACAATAAAAGAATTATTTCCTAATACAATAACCAAAAATCTAACTACTCTTCTTTTAGACAATTCTCCAGTTGCTGCCTCGTCGGTAGTCCTTCCTGGCTTGCTTCTTGCTGATTGTGCAAATGCTGGAGCTAACTCGTATCCTCCAACTCTAATAGATTTCCACCATTGCTCCTTTCCATTTTTCCTCCCTTTGTGATATTGTAATTATCACCACCACCGTCATCCGTTGTGTGTGAGAAAACTTGAAGCAACCAAAGTAATGAGAGGGTGTGGGTCGAATAGAGGTCGAGTGGTGTTCGTTTGGTGACTTTTCTGAGCCCCGAATTCAAGATCTCTCGAAACCTTCGCATAACGGAGGAGAGTTTACCATTGATTGCAATTTGCAAATGATACTTTAAAAACGACATTTAACAAAAAATAACACAAAATATTAAAAGTCTATATGGTACTAGTATTAGACAATAAAATGGACAAAATTTTAATTTTATTTTTCTTTTAACTTTGGCGAATAATTTATAATATATTTTATCAAACAAATCATTAATATTTTAGAGAGAATATTTGGCGTGACAAAATTTTTAGCAACATGAAATTTCAACAAGTCGTCGTATTATAAAAATAAAAATTACAAACAGACTTCACTTTTAATTCTCTTTAAAAAAAAACTTCAAATAACTTCTCCATCTTCTTTTATCTTTCTCTCGTCTTGACTTTCATAGACTTGCAACAATTATAATAAATTTCATTTTGACAAATAAATGTGTTTCACAAGTGAGATTTGTATTATAACTAACAAAAATAATTTATGAGAATGACGACAAATTCTAATCTAAATTTGAACAATTCTCCTTCAACCTATCTCACCCCTCCACAAATGTTCGAACTCATGTTAAATTCTCAAACCTTCGTTTTTTACTTATCACACTGACAATACAAAACTAAGTCACTGTTTGGTAGGATTAAAATCAAATTTTTAGTAGATTTTAATTGATATTGATAAAATGTGCGATTGAAAAATTGTGGACCATAAAATATATAGTTAAAATGAATTGTTGAGTTTGACTTAAATTATAATCTAAATTATTTTAATAGGTACCAAACAAGAGCTAAAATTATTTATCAAGTTCCAAATTTTTTTTTTAAAAATACAAGGTTTATACTGGGAAAATCAAGGGTTCGATTTTCAAAATACATTTTACAAAATAAAAATATTTTAATGAAGAATTATAGGTTTTTACCTATAGGGCGTCTAAGAAACACATACTGCAGACTATGTAGACACTTATTCCCCAAATAATCGGTGAAATTGAAAAGCATTCCTCTTTAATTATACGATGTTGCACTTAGATAAATATATTGTTTAGTGGAACTTGATTGCCACTAGTGAATAGTATTACTTTTCTATTATAATCGTAGGGTCATAATCCAAATCCAATTTTGGAAATCTGAAACATTGTGGTGATTGCCAATATTAAAGACTATATTGACCAAGAAAAACTATTTTCCATCTCTATCCATAGCAAAAACTCGTAATCGTCAAAAGAGGGGTTAATTTCACTGGTGGCCACTCAACTTTATAGTTGGTGTCATCAGGACTACCGAATTTAATTTTGTTTCACCATGACCTCTGAACTTTGTACTTAGTGTCATCATGACCTCCTAATTTAATTTTATTTCACCAAGGCTATTCAATTGTATATAACGTTTCACTATGGCCACCCAATTTCATATGATATTTTATCATAACCACTCGACTTCTTTTACTATTTTCATTAATTTTGAAAGGGGTAAAACGGTAATTTTTATTATATAAAAAATAAAATTTAAAAAATAAAAAAATTATATATATAAAAAATAAAATTTAAAAAATAAAAAAAATTATATATATAAAAAATTTAAAACGTTTATTTTTAAATAAATTTTTATTTTATTTTCTTTTTTTAAAGAACATTTTTTTAAAATAAATTTTTATTTAATTTTATTTTTCTAAATAACTTTTTTTAAATAAGTTTTTATTTATTTTTTTAAAAATTTGTTTTATATATATAATGTAAAATTACCGTTTTACCCATTTTATAATTAATGAAAATAATAAAAATAAATCGAGTGGCCATTGTGAAATATTATATAAAATTGAGTGGTTATAGTGAAACGTTATTAGTAATTGAATGACTTTGGTGAAATAAAATTAAATTGGTTGGTCATGATGACACTAAGTATAAAGTTCAGTGGTCATGGCGAAACAAAATTAAGTTTGGTGGCAGACAAAATATAAAGTTTAGTGCCACCACTGAAATTAACCCTCAAAAGTGAAGATTTATGATGAAACTTTGAGAATTTCATTGAGTTAGGACTCCAATCTTTTGTTTTTGTTTGTGGATTTGGGAAAAAATTGGTATGAAACATTGTGATAAAGAATGAGAATGATGTGTTGGAGTAATCCGAGAAGATTTACAGAGAAAATTTGAAATTTTCAGTGAATAAAAACCCAATCTTTGGTATTTCTTTGTGGGTTGTAGAAAATCGGTGTAATAGATAGTAATAAAGAGAGAAATTTATGGGTTGGAGTAATCCGTTCAAGGAGATGGCGAATTCCAAGCCATTGTTCCTCACCATTTATGCCACTGTCGTTATTGGGATTTTGGTCTCTTCCTTTTATGTACTCTCTGCAGTTTTCTCCAGTTACGGTTCCTTCTCTTCTGTCACATTCTCCACGTCAGCTGCCTCTGGTACGTGTAAGTATATGTATGTTTAAATGTTTTGTATATCAGTATTTAGATCCTTTTTTTAGATTAATGTACCAGATTTGAAGCACTTGGTACCTGTGTATTGGTGCTGCTGCTTTAATCTTTACATGGTGCTAGGGCAATATTTTTACTGTTTTTACTTAAAGGTTTTAGCTGTAGGATTGAGGGTGATGATTTGTCGAGTTTGTTGCTGCATTTTTAAAGTACATCAGAAAAGGGAAGGATTGTGTTTTCGGAGTTTTGGAATGTACGTGTCATGTTTTAGTTGAACATGGTGGCGGAGCTAGGATTTCAACGTGGAGGCGGAGGGGGGGGGGGGGGGGGTTGACAAAAAAATGTTGGAGGGTATATGTTAAAAAAATTCTATGTAAATTCAGTATAAAACGAGAAAAATTCAAACAATGTTGTGGGGCAATCAAGAGCCCCTGCCCCCATGTGGCTCCGCGTTGAACAGAAAGATATCCGGATATTTCTTGTCTGTGCATGCCATCACGCAAATGTGACTTCTTATATTACTGAAGAATAGCTTGGTTTGTTTTGTGGGGTGCCAGTGGGGGGAATGGGATCCGTAAAAGTTTGCAATTTGGGATCACACTATGTTATGGCCGTAGGTCAAATGACTTTTGTGAGGTTGGGTAATGAATGCTTCAATGATGAACACAAGAGTTTTGAACTTTCTGTACTATTTGATCAGTTATTTACTAAGGTCCCTTTAAAGTGGTTGCAGTGGGAGAATTGAGGAAAGATGCTAATAATAATAATAATAAAAAATAAAAATTCTCATGTTTAATTCCTGTGTGATTGGAGCAACTGTTATTATTTTGAATTTAAACAATGGTTCATCAACTTCTTAATTGTTCTTACCTAGCTAGAATTTTGCTTTCTGAGCCGATGAATATATTGTAAGCTTAAATTTTAGTTCAGGTGCTATAGTAACTCTGAATGATCATATGTTCAATATCTATTCTTTGCTTTGACAAACCTCTAAAATAGCTGTAACCTTCATTCTGATGCATTTTTTAGACAGATTTATTTATTTTTGAAGATTGACCTTTGTCTTTTGTTTGAAAAATGAATTTAGGTCAGATCAACTTTATAATATTCCAAATAGTTAAGTCTCTTTAATACAGAACTAATTCTCTTCCATAGATCTATCGGTTTTATTAGTCAAGTTTTTTATTTGTCCTTTTATCGTTTATGCAATACTAATCATTTCTGTATTATGAAAATTTTCATTTTTCACGCTTAGCCTTGAGCATTGTGGTCATGCCTGGCAATGAGCTATGAACATTTTGTAATCTTTAAATTGCTCTCCTTCGGTTTTCTTGAATTTGCTTTGTTACATTAGTTATGTAATTTCCTTCACTTCAACCTGCTTTTTGTTAGAAGAATAAATTGAAGAACAGTCATCATCTTGTCATAACAAGGATAAATGTAGAAATCATGGAACCCCACTAATGTGGAGCTGTTGGATTTTCAAGATGTTCACCTTGATCTGGCACTATGAATATTGTTCTTGCATAATCAATCTCCGCGTTCACCAGACATGTCTTATTTGTTTTTTGGTTAACCCCAGCATATCTTATTCCAGATGCAGGTCGCACGCCCTTAGATCGACCATCTAATGTCTCTCGTAGAAAAGAAGCAGGTGCAGTGCCAGAACCAACCTCCCAGCCTCGAAGCAAATTGCTGAAACCTATTTGGGAGGTTCCCCCTCCTGGTTCTAAAATGCCACCCCCGAAGAACTTTAAACTTACAAAGGAACTAGTTCAGCAAAGAGTGAAGAATAATGTTGTAGTAGTGACCTTTGGTAACTTTGCTTTCAAGGATTTCATCCTGACTTGGGTTAAACACTTGACAGATTTGGGTGTTGATAACCTTCTTGTTGGTAATTTTCTTAGTATTCTCATTGCATGGAAGAACGTTTCGACATGCTTAGTCCTGTTCCTAAGCTAACAAAAACTCTATATTTATTCCTAGGTGCCATGGACACAAAACTGTTAGAAGCTCTTTATTGGAAAGGCATTCCAGTTTTTGATATGGGTAGTCATATGAGCACAATAGATGTTGGTTGGGGCTCTCCAACATTTCACAAAATGGGGAGAGAGAAGGTTATTTTGATAGATTCTATCTTACCTTTCGGCTTTGAATTACTGATGTGCGACACGGATATGGTCTGGCTAAAGGTAATCCATCTGTTAAGCTTGTTTTCTTTTATAAACTCTTTTGTGCATGCTGTCATATTTATGCTGATTTACCAATGCGCCTAAATTCATCTTTTTCATGTCAAATGTTCTAATAATGCTGGCTAGCTATTTTTTTTTCTATAAAATGAAGTATTAAGTTAAATATGAAAATCTGCTTCCAATGAACTGCAATCCCATGGATAGAAGCCACACAGATTGCATATAAATATCTTGTAAATTCCTCTTCAAAAACATGTTGAGAAATAGCAGTTAGATAATCAAATAATAAGCAAAGTTCAGATGCAAACATGTAAACAGGTAAATAGTTACTATGAAGCACGAGTATCTTGCATTCTCGCTCTCTTTGAGATGATTCAAACCCTATGTCATTTAATGTTTGAAGGAACCAGAGCAAAAAATCTCAAGATTTGCACCCTCCAAGATATAACAGCCCATTATAAATATCGAACCAATCTGCAATAATGGTCCAAGATGCCATACTCTACTTATACTTTTCTTTGACCACATGATATGTCAAAATACGTACATAGAACATGATGTGTTGTGCATACATGCATAGAAAGTATGTTAAAATGTTGTAGGAATTGTAGTAATTTATAGGTAATTTACACCCCTTACAGTTTATAGGGAAATAATACTCCACTATCTTATGATCTCCCTGTAATTTTTCAATTATCAACAAACATCGGCAATATTGTTCCATAATATGAAATCTCCATTAACATTCACATTCACAATCATGTTCCATGTTCTTTATCAATTGTTGTGGTGCTAATTCTCCACCCTTTCATCTTATATGAAGAATTGATTTCAATATTTGTATATAACTTGTCCAAACCCCGAAGGTTTTCTATGTCTTTCTGATTTGATTATTTGAAAGCCGAGCTGAATGAAGAACAAAAGAGTAGTTCTTTTATTAGCCTTAATTTTTCTTCATTTGGCCGGTGAGGAAACTAACACATGATTGTTGAAATTCCAGTTATTAGTATACTCAATTTGTTCTCGAATTTTCATCTTTTTAAAGCTTTTCTAAATGATCTTCTGGTAAAAATAAAAAATAAAAAAATTAGCTACTAGGATTTTTAAATGGTCTCCTGGTCAAATACTTACTACTACCATCTTTCTAATTCTCAATGCACACTTCCATTTCTTTTGAGCTTTTTTATCCCTAATAAACGTAGTATGCTGGCAACAGGCTCCTTCCTCCAAAGTCCCAATCCAGTGTCTTGTTGCTGCATTCTTTTCACTAACATCAATGTCCCTTGAACAGGATCCTCTCCCATATCTTGCACGTTTTCCTGAAGCAGATGTGTTAACTTCTACCGATCAAGTCACACCTACAGTAGTTGACGACGGATTGGACGTCTGGCAACAAAGTAAAGCTTCTTTTGCTCATCTCTGTTTTCTTTATAGGTTGCCAAACACAATGACCTTGCAGAATGTTCATCCTTGTCATATTCTGTCAGGCAGCCTTCAAAGACAGGGTTGCGTCTCTTTTTTCTCCTCTACAAGGCAAAGAGGACAGATGCATAGAACTCCATCTGTACTCTTCTTTTTTTACTTTTCGATAGTGATGCATTTGCTGTGTGTTTAAGGGTTAATTTTTATACCCACTCCATACCGCTGTGGTTATGAAGAATCTGATCTCCTTGGATCTTCCAGTAGGTGTAGTGATGGTCCAAACTCAGTAGTGAAAAGAGATTTGTGTAGCCAACCTCATATTTAATGGGAATAAGGCTTAGTTTGTAAATTTTCTTGTTATTGTTGATTTTTGAAATGAATGAATTGATTTGGTGACTTGATGACGTGATAATTTAGGCGACTTTAGATAGTATATTATTTTGAGAGACACGGTTAAAATAAGTTATGAATTATGTGTATAATTTGAATATGTTTGGTAAAACTTTTTTTCAAGCTTATAAGCTGATGAAACATCATTTTTATCCACACATTATGTAGGATCCACACTTTTTATCAATGCACTTTGTAGGACCCACAACTTATAATCTACAAGAAGCTTTACCAAACATACACTTGGAAATAGATAAAGTGGATAAGTTGATGTTATATGATTCCTTCTTTATTATCTTAACAAAAGTTAAAAGCTTCTGCTCATGGAAAATGGACATTATTTTCAAACAATGGTGTCTTTGTTATTTCTTTTACGTTAGGTATTATTTTTATCTGCTGCAGCTAATTTATATTCCTTTTTCCATCTTGTGCACAGCTGGGGCTGCCTACAACATTGGAATTTTTCACTGGAGGCCAACAGAGTCTTCAAAAAAGTTGGCAAAAGAATGGAAAGAAATGCTTCTAGCAGACAAAACGATATGGGATCAAAATGGTTTCAATGAGATCATTCGCAGGCAGCTGGGGCCATCTGTTGATGAAGATAGTGGACTTGTTTATGCTTATGATGGAAACCTCAAGTTGGGACTTCTCCCAGCGAGCATCTTTTGCAGTGGACATACCTACTTCGTCCAGGTTTTGTTTGTGATTTCTGTATTACCTCAATTTCTGAAGTACACTTAAATGCAAATAAAATAAGAGAAGAAAAGAAGATTAAGAAAATTTCCTATCATATTATTCCTATCTATATTCTCAATCTTAAATATTCAAAAGGCTACATCACTCAGAGTTTCCTCAACCCTTGTGCTACTTGTCAGGCTATCTATGAACAACTCAAATTGAAGCCCTATGCTGTACATACCACTTTCCAATATGCTGGTACTGAGGGGAAGCGCCATCGGCTGCGTGAAGCTAAGGTTTTCTATGATCCACCAGAATACTATGATTATCCAGGTTTATATCAATTTTCCAACTTTACAGCTTTGTACATCAATCCTGGTGTCTAAAAGAAAGATGTCCACTAAACCTTCCTCGGTGTTTCTTTTTCACAATTTACTTATTTTATTTATAAAACAGTGTCAAATTTCTCTGGAACATTGTGGCTCATCTCATAATTCACGTGATGTATATCTCAACTTGAAGTTGGTGTCACTGTCAGCAAATGGCCTTGAGATGGCTTGGTTGTGGTCAGAGCAAGTTGTCCACTTGCTAAGTTAAATAAAAGTCAACTTGCTACATCGAATAAAAATCAAAAAGATATTCACAATGGAAAACTGGCCAGACTTTAAATCAGGCAGTATTCTGCTGTTTATATTCTTGCAAGATAACACTGTTTCGGAGAAGATAGACCATGAAGGTCTAAACATGAGGAAATCCAAGTCTGTAATATTGTTGCAAGATCGCATCATTTCAGATAACCATCAGGAAATCTCTTCTTGTCGTACTTGATACGAGGGCCTTTTTCCTCCCAAATTCAAGTTTACTAGGTATTTGTCCAATAAGGACTTTATAAATGGCCAACCGTCTCCTTATACGTCATCTTTATAATATAAATGAACTTACTTGGCTATTAGGAAAATCCTTGTCAATTGCAATAGAACCTCACTTGATAGGTTGCAAGTCCTCTCAAAAATTAAGGAAATTTAATCTGTTTTCACAAAAGTCCCTTCTCTAATGGTTAAGAATCCAAAGATGTACTAAGCTTTATTTTACTAAGTCTTTTAAGTTTAGTTTCCTTGTCCATGACTTTCTCGTTTTCTCCGCAACAACAATAAACAAGCCCATGCTTGGCTAATGTTTATAAATTAATTATATTCGGTCAAACTACTCTTTATCCACAGGGACCCACGTGTACTACCCACTTATCCACCACTCATTTCTATCTATTTATGATTTTAACCATTCATAAACACTTCACAAACAAGCTTTTAGTTGTATTTCTGGTAAATTTGGAGTAGGCTAGTTGAATAATTTTTATACTATTCAATCCATTACTGCATCGATTTTAAGTTTCAATGCAATCATATTCTTGGTAACCACGACTGATTTTGTTAATTTTAGTCAACCTTTACCTCTTCTAAATTGTTCTAATGGGATTGATTACTTTTACTCTTTTGAAAAGGAGTCTGTTTAGGTCAATGCAAAACATGCTCGCTTGAGCTATCATTTTTTTAATAAATTTTTCAAATGGTTCCACCGTCAACTGTGTTGACATTTATCATAATCTTGTATCTTATATATTCTAGTGTTGTCAATCTTAACATCCTCATTTCTACTACATTAATCTAATGGAAGTATGTCTAATAACCATTTCATATAATTTTCCTTTAACCTTATAGGTATTTTCCTATCAAAAGAATCTTTGTAGTGCTTCTCCATTTTATCAACATGGTCATCCTCTCGATGTCCTATTTTATTAATGATTTTACATAATACCTAAAACAACCACTTTTGGGACAATGTGATCCTAAATAGTTATTCTGCTAGTATCTTTATTCTTATCATTAGTCGAAAGGACCCTATAATACTCCTCCAAGTTCTAATTTATAATTTAACCCCCTTTTAGTCTCACTAACCAAAACTGTGTCATAAACAGATAACACAAGCCAGAACCTTAATGAAAACTTATACTGATAGGAAGTTTTCCGGCGGTCATTATTGCTACATATCAAATATCATTTATAAAATTGTAAAAGTACTTTTTCTCTGTAGTACCTTCTTGGACACCCTGTGATACACCTTTCCTAAATCTATAAAACTATATGCTAACCCTTTTTTTTTTCCCTCTATCATTTTCCATCAATCTCTAAGCAGGTAAATGGCTTCCATAGTTGATTTCTTTGGCATATACGCTCAATCACCCTCTCTTATAATTTTGAAGTACAAGTGTAATGTGATGCCCCTACTCTCAACCTATAATCTTAAGTAGGGCCATTAACTTTTAAGTTTTAAAAGTGGGAAACTTTTGTGGCAAACTCATTTTTTATTAATCTTTACCAGTCGTGGATAGATATGCCAAGTTTTACTCGAAAATTAGTGCCCCTTAACAATATATGAGAAATCTGAAACTAGTGCCAAATTTTACTAACACCCTAAGGTAAGTCCATCTCAAAATTAGTGCACATCTAAGGTCGGGAAGACCTTTAATCACTTAAAGGGAGAAGGAAGTTTTTGTTGGGAATTTCCAGCAACGCATTTACTTAGAAAATTCATGAACTTTGGCACAAAAAGATTTAATTCATGTATTTTATATTGTTGGAAAAATAACTTCACATAAGATAACATATTAAAATGGCAGAATCTGGTTCTATGATTTGAGTAATGTAAATCTCTAAGGAAATTCTCTGCTATTGCAGAATCGCCCGACTTGAGAAAATTATATAAAATTCAGATGAAATTTATATGCACGCATAGCTCTTTGGTTCTACTAATACTGTGAATATTCGTGAAATCATATTTTGCATGTAAGGTCATGAAATTTTGACAAAACAGAAATGTGACAATGCTGGAAAAAACAGCAAGCTTAATTATGGTATTTAAAACTCTTTTCATGAAATCCCCCTAAAAGAGATTAGATGGTACCAATATCTCAATACGTGAAGAAAACATGCTATTAAATCAATTAAAACTATTATTGAAGTGAAAGAAACAGTATTTAACAAAAGTAAAAGAATCTTGTTCTTTAGTAACCAAATCAAAGAAACATCATAAGAACTTGAATAAAGAAATACATAACATTACTAGCCATTGACTGATTCCAATCTGTTTGTGCATATACCAACAACGCTCCAAACCCAATCAAAATTCTTGGACTAAACTCTTGATTGAAACGAAGTGCTCCTCTCTAAATCTTGAACCAAATTGCGGACACACGTACGGTGCTTCTTTCTCTTATTTTTTTTCTTTTCTTCCCTCCAAATATTTGGTTTTGGCGTTTTATGTTTCTGCTACTAATTTACCAAGCATTCGTTTAATATTACACAGGTGTGACAAACAGATAGGAGAAGAGAAGACGTTTTCTGTTAACTTGGATTGAATTTATGTCCTAGTATATGTACATTTATCCATATTAATCTAGCGAATAGGAAGAGTCAAAAGCAAAGTTCGCTGCTAATGTGATCCCTACTGTGATTTTTTCTAGGCAGTCATTTTGTAATTGATTGCCCAAGTCAGAATTTGATAGACCTGAGTGTAGAAGTATTGCCCTTTAGCTTCTTCATTTCTTATTGGTCAAGGGTGCATTCAATTCTAATTCTTTTGACAATCTTATGCAGGAGGATTCTTGATGTTTAAACCATCCATTCCCAAGAGCTTGTTGTTAGATGGTGAGCATAACATACAGTCACACTTCACTCTGGTTAATTACCAAGTACGTGCTTGTAAATTTCTTTATAATAATTCTCTGTAACATGATGAGAACCGTACATGTATTTTTTGTAATCATCGACCAAAATGATTTCAGATCAAACAAATAAGGACTGCACTTGCCATTGCTTCATTGTTGAACCGTACGCTGGTGAGAACTGTTCTGCTTTTTTATCTTAAAATAGTTGTATTTAGCTTAGTTTGGCAACTATACTGTATGGAAAAATAGTGAAAACCTTTGCTTTGAATTATCAGCCTTATCAATTGTTGTTTCCTTCTTTCACACATTCATATTACAAACAGAAAAACAAGTGACACCTTATTTTCCACGTATGGTAGTACAAAAACTATCGTGCATCTTGGCCTAACTTGGTGAGATAGTATTATAATCATGAATCTGTATATTGACTTTCTTCTACATTCTTCATCAAATCCAAATTGTAAATCCTGAAAAGAAAGAACAATCTGTACTTCTGAACTTACAAAAAGATTTAACTGTTGAATTGACCACATAGCATTGGTTAAAATAAAAAGGATAAGAATTAATTGTTCAACTAGACATAGTGCATAATGTGGTTGAAGACGAGTTTTCTATGCCATTTTATGAGAATTTCTCTTTCTCCTTGGAGTTTTTAGTAAAAGCATCTAAATAGAAACGATAACATATCTTTGATGATTGATCTAACATAGAAATTGTTGACTTGTCGAATTTACTAGTTTGTTAACAATTTTGCTTTCAGGTTCAGGTTTTGATATATCTTTCTCATTATTTGTGATTTTAGGTAATGCCTCCACTATGGTGCAGGTTGGATAGACTGTGGTTTGGACATCCTGGGGTTTTGGTGGGCACTTTGACAAGGCAACCATTTATATGTCCATTGGATCATGTGTTTGAGGTATTTGATCAGTTTTCTGAACTTCCATGTGGCCTTCTGTTGTCTTGCTAAAAGAATCGAAAATAAAAGAAATGTCCATTTGCTTCATCTCTTAACTCCTTTGTTTTTACTATCCCTATTTGATATCACCTGGAATAAAAAAGGAAAAAGAAAAAATTGGTATCATTCAGAGGAATTTCTGCGATGGTCTTGCTTTTCTCATATTTTCCATTATTAGTTGTAAATTTGTCACGCAGTAGAAAAAAACTGAAAACTATGTAAAGGGAATTGTATATAGATTATGTTATTTTTATTCCGGTCTGATACATTTCAAGTATTCATATTGTACTTCAGGTTAATGTAATGTTGAGGGAATTTCCAGAGGAGGAATTGGGGCCAAAGATTAATTTTAGGGAATATTCTTTCTTTGAAAACCCACTTTTGCCCCAGCAGGTGAACCTCTCATCATCAAGTATAACAAAGATCATTTCTTTAGTCCATCGCTCAAAACCCGACTATTCCATTTCTTTAAGGTAAAAGAGTCATGGCTTGATGTGCATCTTTGTCAAGAGGGGTCACAAGGTTGTCAAGTTTCAAACAGTACAAGTCGAGCGGGAGTTCTCAAGTTCCCTAAGCGCAGTACTGAAGAAACGGTAATTGTAGATTTTTATATGTCAAATTATTCAGAAACTTGGGGTGTGTTTAGTTTGTTGTTTTCAGTTTTGCAAAATACCATCTTTAGAATTGACATCATACTTTATTATTGAACAATAATGATGCTGGTCAATTGTTCTATCCTGTGAGGAAAAATCAGTTTAATCATCAAAACGTTCTCTAGATTGTTCTTCACTCTGTAAGATTGATGTTTCAACTTTCATGTGCTCATTTCATATCTTTTATGTAATCTAGAGTTCATATTCACTGCCGACGACTTGTTTGTTCCATACAGTTCAAGACAATATTCTCTTCATTCAAGGATGTCAAAGTCATTCAGTTCTCATCAATGCAAGATGCCTTTTTAGGTTTCACTGACAAGGTACATGTTTTTCTTTCTTTATTCATTTTTGTATTCGGGTTTTACTTCTAGATCTCATTGAAGTTTCTGATATACTTCAAAGAATGTATTCTAGTTCTTAATGCACATATTTGCATGATCAGAAACGGGAGGAAAAATTCAGAAATCGAATGAAACGGTATGTGGGTATTTGGTGTTGCGTGGAGGATCACACTCCGGGTCACATATATTATGACATGTATTGGGACGAGAAGCCCGGTTGGAAACCAGTTCCTCCCCAAACTCCAGAAGAGGATCATCCCCCTTGGTAAAGCTCGACTCAACGTTTGCATATGCTGCTACGCCGTTGTTTTTTGGCATTGGAGAGATAGAAGCCACGGAATATTTGTAGCTGTTTTATATACCTAACCCCCATGCTTTACATCAAGAGAGTTGTATCCGTATTTATTGTTGCTGTTTCTTAATATTTGTCTACAGACTACAATTTAGCTTTTTGTATCTAATGCTCATTGTACAAGAACAAAAAAATTCTGATTTTAAGCATAGGAGCTAATCGTTAGAAGGATTAACCTCTCTTGGAGCAATTTTTATTCCATTTTTAGCAAATTTTTTACCTTTGGCAAGTGAACGTGGGTCTCGTTGCTGTCGCAATTATTGACTACCTTAAAAGTAAATTACTAGAAAAGCCATTCTCTCAAGAAGAATGAATTAAATGTTAAAGGCACATAAGTCATACTGCTTGGTCTAGTCAATAATTGCGGTTGGTACAAGACAGACACATTTTATAATGGTAAAAGATTTGCTACAAATTGAATAAAAAACGCTCTCAGACATGGGCTTACAAGAGATTTAGCTCCTAATGTACCTTGTACATTTTTTTACTATTGTGGTAATTCGCAACATGTTTTCATTGAAACTCGATGTTAGTGACTCTTCTAGTCAAATGAGTGATTTTTTATGTTATACTCGGAAATATTTTGCTAGTCTGCAAAAAGTGCAGAAAGTAAAAGACGAGTATTTGGACAACCTCGAACATATTGGATAGTAAGAAAGAAATATGCACGCTCTTTTAAGTTAATCCTTGTTTCTTTCACTTTAATCCATTTAACATATCAAATATATCATTAACATAATATATTACGCTAATGCTTGGAGCCAAATGAGGAATTTGTCCGAGAAGGAGCTTGCGTTTGATTGACTAGTTCATGAAGACAATGAGATTCTAATATAACGTTAAAAGTTTTCTTTCGAAGCCTTGCTTTTTACAAACATCACAAATAAATCAACATAATTATCATTTTTTCTGATAAAACGTAATTAAATGCTTTCTTTCGAAGCCTTGCTTTCTACAAACATCACAAATAAAATCAACATAATTATCATTTTTTTTCTGATAAACCATAAACAAGTTTTATATTTGACAGCATGATAAAAAGAAACACTTTGCCTTGGATTTTTTTTACTAAAAATAATTTAAAAATATTTCGATGTTGAAAATATTCATATTTGATTTATGTAATACAAAAATACTGTCCATATAATTTTACAAAATCAAAACAATATTAAATTTCGTATCTCTATCTATTAATTAATTAATAAGCAATAACCGGTGAAACTACTAAATGCCTATGTAACATTATTTTTGCTTCTTGTAGAAGAGCTTCTAAAAAAAAACTACCTGAATTTTTGGATGAAAATTAATTTTAAAAGCACTTTCAATTCCATAAGTGCATTTAGAGAAAGTCACAATAGACCAACTTCTTTTAAAAACTCTTCTAATTACTAGAAGCACCTTTTCAATTTTCGAAAACCATGTCAAACGCCCAAGTTAGGTTTCAATTTTCCAGCCAAAACTTTAAGAGCAGTTGATTTTCCAATGCCATTCGTTCCAACCAAGCCAAGTACTTGTCCAGGTCTTGGGACAGGTAACCTGTGAGGAAATTTGCAATGATGATAAGTTCTGTACAGCTAAAAGTCGATTTTCTGAAAAACGAAGTAAACAGCAACACTGGTAGGCCAACAAATATGCCAAATATGGCAAATCAAATTCAATTCCACTAATGAAGAATTTTGAATCAAGAAACCACGCCATTTTTGCACAAACTTGAAACAAGAATGCTTTTCCCCTTTGTGTACCCAAGAGAATAAAGTTAGAGATGAATACTCCATATACAGATACAAGCATCTTGAATTCTCTATCCCTGTTTGTAAAACTAAGAGTGTAAACCAAATGATGCATCTCCAACATGCATTCACATTCTATACAAATGAAAGTAAGAGGGTGAAACAGGACAATTGAAGAACGTGCACTAAGGTCAGGGAACATAATATTTTAGGTTGTCAATGCAGTACAGTCATTTCGTTTAATAAAATTAACTTGACAAAACAAAGACACAAAATTTACATAGTAAGAGATGAGAAATCCTAATAATTATCAATTAACAGACTAGTTCCATACAAATATACTGTTTAGTGCTCCTTCGTCATAAAAAGAAGCATAAAAGTTAGTACTAGAAATATGCTTCACAGTCTGAATTTTGAATTCAGAATGTGCCTACACTAATTTACAAGGGTATATGCTCAGATGTGCCAAACATTGTTTGGTACTTCACTTAATGCAGTTCTTTTTGACCGAGTAACATAACCTAGCATTCACAACAAAATTATCGGTAAAAGAAGTGTATACTTGTTAGCGTTCATGGTTAACTTAGGTATCAAACCACATTTGTGATTAATATTGTCAATCATCATTCACATTCTACAACTAGGGTAAGACTTGGAGGGGTAACAGAAAATTAGAGACTAGATTTAACTGAATATGTTGAGCTATCGGAATACACAGTGCTGCATTTGGATTTCTGGGTTTCAATTCTAGGAACATTTAAAAGGTTATACCTCCATTACCAACATCTATAAATCAAATTGTCAAAGAAGTCATATGATGAAGCTTCAAATAGTCAAGAATCTGCGGAATGTAAAATTACACTACTATTACACGAATTTCAAAACCATTATGAAGGACCCTTGGTCAATCTGGATTAAAGAAATTTGACTTGTTTGAGTGGATAGAAATCTTTCACCAATTCAATGAAGCATTGAGAGTTCCTCTAGGTTGTTTGGACTAATGGATTTGTCTTTGGGAATGGACTTCAGTTTGAGAAGATGTTATAAGCCAGAATTAATCCAAATTTTCTACTCATTCCTTTCAAACTAGATGGCTTGTTTGATTTTTTTGAATCAAGTAAACTTTTCCCCAAGTATGTAATAAAATTCCATATTATTTCAGTTGCTCTTAAGATTGAAAACAATACAAATTCATCAGCTATAATTCTTGAGAAATGACCTGTTCCAGGCATTCCTCAAAAGACTGGATCCTTCATCCCATTCTTTTTCCTTATTTTTTCCCTTAGCTCGAATTTTACTCTTGGGACTCAACTCTTATGTTCGAAATGTCCCACTAATAGGATTTGTATTTCACAGAAAATACAACTATTAGGTTAAGTTATTGGAGGTGACCAGAAAACCTGAACAAATTATTTACTTTCAGTAAGAGGCACACCGAGTCCAGGAATAAAATATTAAAATCCATCNACAGAAAATACAACTATTAGGTTCAGTTATTGGAGTTGACCAGAAAACCTGATCAAATTATTTACTTTCAGTAAGAGGCACACCGAGTCCAGTAATAAAATATTAAAATTCATCTGCATCATAGTCCCAGATTATTTATTTATAAATAAGCATTTAAATGGTATACTAGCGTGTAACAATGCAGGCACTTAGAATGACACCATGGTGAGGCAGTTCGTACGCTCCCTCAAAGGCCGCGTTTGAATGGTATACCGACTTACCGGTTGGGTCAATTGATAGCTGAGATCAACTTGAACGAGAATTCCTAACACGTTTCTACAGCACCAGGCGAA
>CAIGRP010076646.1:0-25510 GCA_903798385.1 Fraxinus cuspidata
CATTCTTTTCCACGTCATAAGGAGCATTTCTGTAAAAACAATAAAAAATCAGGTATTAATTGAATTTATAATTAAAACCATAATTTATTTCCATTCCCCCATCTCGCTCTTCTCTCTCTCCCTCTCTAGACACACCGGGTTTCAAATGTTTCCCCATTCTATCTCTAAACCCACCCAATCGCCTCCCTCCATTCTCTCTCACCTTCCCGACGTCGCAACTGCCTCTTTCAACCACGAACTCCTCACCTTTTCGTTGTCGTAGTTACCCAGCCCCATCACCACCGTCAATTCATATCGCCAACTAGGAGCTTCAATCGCGAGGTGAAACTGCACGCGACGCAACAGAAGCTTCAATCCCTCCTCACCTTTCTGTCGTCGCCATACGCCGTCGTCTTCCAACTCCATAACCACCCTCAATCCATTTCACCCCAAAAAGAGCGCGAATCACCTCGAGTTGTAACGTAGATCTATCCACTCTGGCGACTCTTCGCTGCCGAAGCGTCACGACGTTGTGTTGCTGCACCGACGGTGTTTTGTGTGGTGGTGGGGTTTGTGGTGGTGGATCTGACGGTTTTTGTGGAGGTGGCTGCGGTGGTGGATCTGGCTGGGTGGTGTGGTGTTTTGTGTGGTGGTGGTTTTATAGTGAAATTGGTGGTTGTGGTGGTGAGGAGGAGGAGGAGGGGGTAGTGGTGGTGAAGAGATGGAGAGTACGGTGTTCCTATTGGTTGTCGTGAGGTGGTGGTGGTTCTGGAGCGCTGGAGGTGGTGGTGCTGCCGGAGGTCGCAAGTGTTGGTGGTGGTGAAGAGATGGAGATTACGTTGTTCCTAGTTGTCGTGAGGTGGTGGTAGTTCAGGCACGCTTAAGGTGTTGGTGCTGCCTGAGGTTGCAAATGTTGGTGGTGGTCACCAATTATTTGGTTGATTGTGACCATTAAATTGGTTAATTTGTGATCAATAAACAAAATGTGACTAATGAAAAAATAATAGGTGACCATGAAATTATATTTGACCTAAAAATTATTAATTTGTGATCGATAATTTAATAATTTGTGACTGATTAATAAATTATGACTCATAATATTTGTGATTTGTGACTTGTGAACTATTAATTTTTTGATTTGTCACCTATGAAAATTTTAATTTGTGACCTATAAATTTCTCTCAATCGTGATCGAAAAATAATCTCTGACCAATTAATTTGATAAAATGTGACCAATAAATAAGTTGTGACCCATAAGTATGTATACGTGACCATGAATTGTATAATTGTGATTTTAATATATTTAATTAACAAAATATATTTAAATAATTAATAAATACATGATTTATGCAATTTGTAAACTTCAGACTTGAAAATTGATTTGATGATAGTGAAAACCTGATCCAAGAATTCTTCCCATAATTTTGAGTTATCAAGACGAGTTCTAACTAAACAGGTTTCAATACATGAAAAATTCCATACATTGCTTAAAAATTATAAAAGATATCGAAATTCTTTAGTATTCATTTCTTAGTTCCAAATCTCGGGCAGGAGGGATTCATAGATCTTCCAAATGTAGAGCATACTATGTTTTGAATGTAAATTAATTTAAAACTAAAGTGTACAAGTTTGTAACACAATCTGTACTTTCTCTAAGTTCAAAAGAGTAAGCTACATAATATATATACTTATGGGATTCTTTGAAACAATTTGTCAATTCAAAGAAAGTATTTGATCATATTTAGGTCTTCCGTAACTTCACATGGGATGGGTGAATCTTAATTTCCTCACATTATTATTAAGAACTTGATTGATTTAATGAATTTGTATGTTTGTACTGCTATCCCAACTCTCGACTTGGATTTTGATGCTTCAACTACCATATAGAAGATATGCAACAAAATGACGCACATATTACGTAACCTCTTTAAAATGCACGAATTTGTAGAAAATGGACAATGAGTTTAGACCATTTTCTTTTAACTTGTCACTTCTTGTTTTCCCCAAAATGTAGGATGTACTCGAGTGAAATCAGAGGATTTCCAAATTTTAAAATAGAATATTTACGTCCTTAACTTTTTACCTTGGTATCATTTAATTTCTCAACAGATGGAACATCCGCTTTACATTATTTCCAACGGATAATTTTCATCCATTTTGAGATATAGGGTACAAGATAGTACGTTTAAAGTATCAATCCTTTTACAAATAATTTTAAGTTTGAACTTGAGAAAGTCGGAATTATGGGAACAAAGGGCTACTCTCACTAGTAGACTCAAAAGTTGATGGAAAAAAACATAATCTTGACGCCATGCGTTCCTTGGTTAAATAAACTTGTGAAACCCTAACTTACAATTGTTTTTGTCCAAAAATATTTTATATTTTGCTTTAAAAACTATGAACATTTATTTATTTTTATCATAAATAACGAAATAATGTATAAAGTAAAATGTTTAAAATTGCTCTGATGTATGTAAATCTTGTTATTAGTAAATTGCATTCACCAACCAAAAAAAAAAAAAAAATTAAGGAGAGGGTATTCAATTTGGACTTTTAAAAGCATGAGACTTTTAAGTGAAATTTTATTGACATTTATTGATTTTACATAATCAATAAGTCTTTCCTAGATTTTTAATTTGAAGATTTTTATAGAAATTTGTAGAATTCATTTTATATAAAAAAAATATCTTGTATATAGAGTTATATTTCACATCCTTGTTTGTTGTATTATTTATTTATGTACTACAATATAATAATATTGCGAAGTACTTATATGAACAACTAATCCAAAATATCCAATAGCAAAATTATATTTCTCATGTCAATAAAGATTAAGAAATATAAGTCACCTCAATTAGAAAAATGAACAACCAATATATAAAAGATACTATAAAATTATAATACTCTTTGATGTAAAAAACTGAAATATGTAATGTTCAATATAATCATATGTCCAAACCTGTAGAAAGTTTTAAAATCAAATAAACATATAAAAATTTGTGATTGCAAATTCATTAATGACTACTATAACATTATTTGTGTTAAATACAAAATTAACTATGAAGTTGAAACCTCCCTCATTCTAGTACTGTACAAGGAGATGATCTCCTCTTTATTTTTTACACCAAAAATTTGAGAGTTCTTTCTTCACTCTAAGTTTCTCCCTTCACTTTGTTTCAAGAGTTTAGTTCTTAGTAATTCAGATAATTTAGTTCTTTCTTCTAGTTTGGTAATAAAATTGTGAGCATTCTTAGTTCGTCTAAAGTAGTGACGATGTGTTAATCAGCTATTTTCAATTGTTATATTCTGGAAGACAGACGTCATTAGTAGTTTTGCACTGTCCTCGATTCCTTTGAATATCGTTACTACCTCAACAACTATTTCCTCTAATTTTATTGTTACTCTATTTATTGTAATGTTTCCTTCTATTATTTTATTTATACAATTCTAGCAATATTTCTAATTTCTTTTTTGTATTTTTTCTGACATCTTAAAACGGAGTTGACTCAAAGGACGAAGTGAGACCACTAATGACCCTTCCAACCAACTTGGGAACTGAAAATTTCCGAAGGAGGCTAGACTTGTTGAGGTTGGGGTTAGACTCCTCTAGTTTTCTTTGAAAATTATCGGTAGAGTGAATCTGAGTGATATTCAATTATCGAAAAAATAGCTTGTTTGAAAATAAGCACATATTTTTTTAAAAAGTAGCATAAAATAGCATAATTTTCAACGATTTTCGAAAAATTGCATATTTTTCACGCGAAAAATTAGCATATTTTTGTAATTGTGAAAATAGAATAATTTTAAAGTTATTTGAAAAATAGCGTAATTTTCAAATTAACGCAACTTACTTGATATTTCAGAATTTGCAGCCGAATCAACTATATGGATGTGACCCAGACCGTGGTTATTGAAAATCGGACTGTGGGTTACGTTGTGGCTCAAGGGTCAAGTCTGTTGTGACTCAAACTGTGGCTAAATTGCCAGTCATGTTGTAGGCTAAACTGTGGCTAGCCATACCGTAACTGTTCTGATTAATCATGGGGAAAAACTGGAAAATCCAATGGCTTGAATTTCAAGAGGTGACAGCAAAAAATGTTATTTTACTGACTACTTTGAATCTTGTGAGATTCTTGACTAAGACTATCTCAAAACTTAATGAGGGTGAGGGAGATGTCCAAGCAATCAACGCATTTGATGCTTGGAAATATTCATATTTTTAGTGCCAAAATTTTATCATGAATAGCTTGGTAGATTCATTTACAACGTGTGTAATGCGATGAAAAAGAGTCGTGGGAGTTGTTAGACCAAAAATATAAGACTAAGGATATCGGGGCTAAGAAGTTCATTGTTGGTCGATTCTTGAATAATAATATGATGGACTCCAAATCTGTAATCAGTCAAATGCAAGAACTCCAAGTAATTTTTCATGAGATTTCATGAGAAAATAAAGGGTTCAATCCTAGTGTGGCTAAAGTCAATGTTGTGGAATATGGTCAAAGTTTTAAGACCTATAAAAACAAGCCAGGGACATCCGGTGGCAAATAGACTAAGCTGGGACCAAAAGATGGCATTTTCAAGAAACAATTTCTAGGAAAATGCTTCAACTGTGACAAAGTAGGCCATAAGTCGACAAATGCATATTGTCAAAGAAGAACAATAAGAAAGAAGCCAATGTGGTTGACTGGCACATGACGTGTCGGTGATGAATCTTGCAGCCGTCATTTCTGAAGTAAATATGGGAGGTTCAAACCCGAAAGAGTGGTGGATTGACACCAGAGCCACATGGTATGTGTGCTCTAATGAACTATTTACATCGTTCGAAACAATTGAAAATGAAGAGAAGTTCATGGAAAATTTAGGGGCTATTTTCCTTGTATTTTAGTTTTCTGTTTTGAGTTTTGAATTCATTTTGAGTTTTGTGTTTTGAGTGTCCATTTTGAAATTGTTGAAAATGTGTTCTCTTTGAAATTTTGAAATTTTGAAAATTTTTTTGAAAACACCAAAAACACATTTTGAAAATTTTGACTTGATTATAACTGAAAACACTCAAAACGACAAATTTGATGTTTTGTGTTTTCTTTATAAATTTTTAACTTGTTTTCAAAAATGCGTTTTCGAAAATGGGAAAGATAACGCGTTTTCGCTTTTTTGAAAAATCGAAAACAGAAAACGACTTGAAAATGGTAAAGAGAGGCCCTTAGCAACTCGTGAAGGTCAATGAAAGGTGGTTCCAAAAGATGACTTATGGGAAATAGCTGACTCTCAACAATGTACTGTATGTACCAGAAATTCGCAAAAACCTAGTGTCCGAGTCGCTTTTGAAATGGCATGGTTTTCGTATTGTGTTTGAGTCATTTTGTCTAATAGCGAAATGTTTGTTGGAAAATGTTATGCTTTTGATGGTATGTTTAAATTGAATGTAATGGTTGCGAAGCCAAAAATTAATAAGGTTAATTCTTATGCTTACTTGTTTGAGTCTTTTAGATGTGGCATGATAGACTATGACATGTTAACTATGACACTTTACGTAGATTTGTTAACTTGAATTATATACCCGAGTTCCATATTGATTCGAAATATAAGTGCAAAATTTGTGTTGAGACGAAATTGACAAGGTCATCATTTAAATCAATTGAACAAAATACATAACCACTTGATTAAATTCACAGTGACATATATGACTTAAAATATGTTCAAACAAGAGGTGGCAACAAGTATATCATTACTTTTGTCGACGATAACATAAAATACTATTATGTGTATTTGCATAAAAGTAAAGACAAAGTTATAGAGAAATTTATTCTTTATTAAAAGAATGAGATTGAAAATCAACTTAATAAGACAATTAAGGTATTAAGAAGTAATTAATTCTGTGTATAACACGTAATCATATATGAAATCATATCACCTTATTTTCCGTAGCAAAATTGTGTTGTTGAACAGAACAATAGTACCTTAAAAGAAATGATGAACGTAATGTTAATAAATTCTGGGTTAACTCAAAACATGTGGAGGGAAGTTGTGTTATTGGCAAATTGCCTTTTAAATAAGGTGCCCAAAATAAAACGGAGAAGACCCTTTATGAGTTATGAAAAGGAAGAAAATCTTCATATAAATACTTAAGGGCATGGGGTGTCTTGCTAAAGTGGATGTTCTAACACCAAAGAAGGTAAAGATAGGCCCGAAAACTATAGATTACATCTTCATTGTCTATGCACATAATAATAGTATTCATCGATTTCTTGTGCATAAGTCTAAAACCATAGACATACACAAACATACGATAATGCAATCGAGATGTTTCATGATTTGAACATGTATTTTCGTACATATTCAAAAAGGAAACAAGCTCTTCTAAAAGGACACACGAGACTATGCAATCGAGATGTTTCATTCTTATGAACATGTATATCTTTGGTCATGATTTTCTGACTCATATGTTAGAAAGTGAACCTCAAAGCTTTTAAAAAGCTGTGAACTCTTCATAAGGATCTCAATGAAAAGAGGTTATTACAAGTGAAATAGATTCCATTTTGTAAAATTGTACATAGGAGCTAGTTGACCTTCCTCCAGGAAGTAAACCAATAGGCTACAAATGGATTTTCAAAAGAAAAATGAAAGGAGATGAAACCATGAAGAAGTATAAGGCCAGATTGTAATAAAAAGGTTACAGACAACAATAATGCCTTCATTACTTCGATACATATTCTCCAAAGACAAGAATAGAATCCAGTAGGACAATTCTTGCAATTGCAACTCTGCAAAATCTTGAAGTATATTGAATGTTAAACTGCATTTTTTAATGGGGATTTAGAAGAAGAAATTTACATGGAACAACGTTAGGGTTTTTCATCACCAGGACAAGAAAAAAAGTCTATAAAATGGTAAAATTTTTATATGGTTTGAAACAAACACCCAAATAGTGGCATGAAAGATTTGATAATGTCATGATAGCATGTGGATTTAAAATCAACGAGTGTGAATTGTGGCCCCAGGACAAGAAAAGAAAGTGTGTCGACTTGTTAAATCACTTTATGGATTAAAGCAGGCTCCTAAAAAATGGCATGAAAAATTTGACACAGTAATGATGTCAAATGGCTTCAAAATCAACGAGTGTGACAAATGTGTTTACGTCAAAGACACTGAAAATGGATATGTCATTTTATGTCTTACGTTGACGACGTGCTTATTGTTGATAATAACGATAAGATGATTAAATCTATTAAAAACATGTTGAATTTGAGATTTGACATGAAATGTATGAGTTTAGTTGATGTGATACTTGGAGTTAAAACTACAAGAGCATCAGATGGACTCATTCCAAGGCGTTACATTACATGGACAAAATTTTCGAAAAGTTTAGTAAGGATAATACTGACAAGGCTAGAAAACCAATAGATATAAGTCTGCATCTATCTAAAAACAAAGGTGAGAGTGTTTCTCAAGTAGAATACTCTAAAATTATTAGAAGTCTGATGTACTATAGGAGTTGTACAAGACTAGACATAGCCTACACAGTTAATAAACAGAGTAAATACACGAGTAATCCAGGAACTGATCACTGGAAAAGAATGGTAATGGTACTAAGGTAATTAAAATATACTTGTATCTATGGATAGAACTATACCAGATATCCAGCTGTCATGGAAGGTTATAGTGATGCTAATTAGATATCCAATATAAAAGACTTAAAGTCCACTAGTGGATTTGTGTTTTCGTTGAGAGGTGCAACTATATCATTAAAATCCTCAAAACAAACAGTTATAGCCATATCTACCATGAAACCGGAGTTTATAGCTCTAAATAAATGTGATGAAGAGGCTGAGTGCTTACGTAACTTCTTAGAGGATATTCCGAGATAGTCTAAACCTGTGCCAGCAATCCGCATACACTGTGATAGTCAATCAGTGATTAGAAGGGAACAAAATGACATGTATAATGGTAAGTCTAGAAATATACGTCCTAGACGTAATACCATAAGGCAACTACTCTCAACTAGAGTTAATTTCTATTAATTATGTAAGATCAAAGGATAACATTGCGGATCTACAAACCAAAGGATTAAATAAAGAATTAGTTGGAAAATTATCAAAAAGAATGTGACTTAAACCTTTGAACAAATGAGTTATTACAAATGAAATCCAACCTAGTTGACTAGATATTCCAAGATTTAGGTTCAAAAGGACAATCTAATTGTAAAAACTTAATTGAATCTCTATGGAGGATATAATCTATTGTCCATTCCCATGATGTAACAATGATACACATAAGGATGAAAGATAAGCAATATGTTTTCAATGATTCTTATGTGTTAAAGATCGAGCGAAGAAATGCAGGTTACTTGTAATAAAAAATCGCCTATGTGAGAGAGAGGTGTGGTCGTTTCTAAGGAATTGTGTGGGGCTCAATTTTTAGAAATTCTCATAGAATTAGGAAAACGGTCATAGCCAAAATGAACATAACTATGAGAATTGATTTGTGTTAGGAAGAAGCTTGTGTGGAGTGTGTCATCGTCTACACAAATGGTAGAATAGTTCAAGGCCATCATGTCTGCTTATCAGTTAATAAAATAGATATACTCACACAAAGGAAGGTTCAAAGGGTAACACATACCTATCCTATGCAGGTTTTGACCATGTATGTCCGTCATTGTTATTAATTTCATTCATGTGCAGGATTGTTGGAAATTAATATATTAAAGCAATATATTTAAGTTGAATGAAATTGTAACAACAATTCACAGGTTTCAAGTCTCGTCAATTATATATTTAATTTGTATTTGAATTGGTTTAATTCCATAATCAATTTGTGGTTACAAAATTATTCGTGGCTATTGAAACATTATTTGTGTTTAACTAAAACTTTGAAACATCACTCATCTTAGTATTATATAAAGAGGTGTTCTCCTTCTTATTCTTCTCATAAAAAAATTGAGAGTTCTTTCTTCACTCTAAATTTCTCTTCTCTTTGTTTCAAAAGTTTAGTTCTTAGTAACTTAGATAGTTTAGTTCCTTGTTCTAGCTTTGTGATAGAATTTTGAGCATCCTTAGTTCATTTAAAATGGTGACAAGGTGCTAGTTGGCTACTTTTAACCGTTGTATTCTAGGAGATAGACGTTATTATTTCTCTTGTGCCACAGTGAGGGCGGACCTGTTTTAAGGAAACTGTGTGCAACATATGCTTCGATTCCTTTCAATACCACTACTTACTCTATTTATTTTAATGTTTCTTTCCATTATTTTATTTATATAATTCCAAAAGAATTTCTAATTTCCTTTTTGTAATTTTCCTAACACAAAGAAAGGGGAAAAGAAAGGCAAGCATTGATTGCTGTTAGAAATCACCATTGTCCATGTTCATTCGCCATATAAAAGTAGTAACTTCATTTTATGCTCATGTTTCAAAATTATTTCACGATAGATCTTTTACTTTTAAATATTTCAACATTAAGGAAGGGAAAAAAGGTTATAAAGTGTTATATATTGTATTGTTCAGTCTAGTCAAATCGTTATGACATATCAAACACGACCTACTTATATATAGTACTATTTATTAACAAAAGGAAAAAATGATAGCCACCACACATATGAACTAAGGGTGAACACGATACGATTTGTATGCATTAAAATAAAATTAACTTTTTACAATATTCTTTTACGGTGTGCGTGTCGTAAAAATAAATTATTTACGGCATGCTTTAAATGTATGTCGTAATAATTCAACTACTAAAAGTATTTACAGTATACATTTATGACATGTCGCAAATAATCTATATATATGGCATGCTATACACGCCTTAAAATGTTACAATTTACGGTTTATATTCTTGCATAATGTGTAAAAAAAAAAAAAAATAATTCATGATTAAATAAGCTAAAAAAATTTCATACATACAAATTTTTTTCCTAATATTCTCTTTCCTTTTACTTTTCGTTCTTTATTATTATTTTTTTCCTTCTATTTTCGTTTTCTTTTTCTCTATCTTTTCTTTCTTCCCCAACTCCCCACGTTTTCTCCCTTTGTTTCTTTCCTTTTCATCGTCTTTTAGTTTCTTTCTTCTCATCTCCTTTACAGATTTGAGCTGAAGGCATCATCATCAATCAGATGTCCATTGCAGCCCAATCCCTTTCCCCCTTTTTGCCAAAACCCTTTTCTTCCCCTTCTCCACCCAATCGATCTCCTTCACGGTTTTCTCAAAATCAAATTACAAACCTGCATCTGTTGATTTTGGTGCTGGGTCAGGAGACTTTTTGATCTATGAGCGAAGGGATTGGAATAAATCAATGGCTATGAACGTGATTTCTTGATTTACTCAAGGTATTAGCTTATTTCTTTGATTGTATTTCGAAAATAACAATATTTATTTATCCTATGTCAAAGTGAAGCATGTTCACGTGCTTATTGATTAACTGCAATTTCCTGTTCCAAATTCTAATTCAGCACATGATGGTTTGTATTTCTCCTGAAACTTTGATGATTGAGTATGACGATTGATTTCTTTTTGATTAATCATTGGTTAGATTCTTGAATCTTGACATTTAGGGATGTTTATGCTTTCTAGATGTTTTATTTGATATTATCTTTGTTTCTTTGGGTACAGAATTCGAGTTTCATTTTAAGAACCTGATATATTTCCTTGAAAGTAGCAAATTTGATCCTATTGTGTTTTATACATAAAAAAAAACTCAATTTCTTAACACTAATGACATGTTAAGAAATAAAAAGAAGTCATAATTGTTGATTGTTCTGTCTATTACTATATAATCAGCAAACCTGCACTGAGTATAATTCATAGTTTTCTCTGTAAAGTTTTGATATGGAAGCTATTTTCAATAATTTTCTCTGAAAAAAATGCCAAAAACTTTAAAGACATTTGATCAGAGTATTATGAACTAAATAATATATTGTGACTTCAAATGAAATTAAGGAAAAATGACTTATAGGGTGAGAAAAATAAATTCCTCATAATTGAATTATTTTTGGAGTGATCATCTGATTAATTAATTTGGCTAGTAGTTGAGAGAGAAGGATCCAAGCGAGGCCATTTCCCTGATTTGGACTGCAATAAATTCCGGCATTGATTTATTCCAATCCCTTCACTATATTAATTTAGCTGAGATCAGAACTCTCTACTTAAATCTCTCTTAACACTAAAAATAGTTGTGCGTTCCTGGTTCCCAAAAAAATTAGAAAGAGAAAATTTGACATAATGGACAGCCTCTTCGACCGTTGTGTTAATGTCAACATGATAGTGCAGTGAATATGTAAACTCTAAACTCAGTTTTGTGGAATTTTAAAATATTCCTTGATTCTAGTGAAGCATTTGTTTGAGTTGATTAGCACGATATAAATTTTACCTTTAGGACAAGATTCTACAAGATTCTCAATCTACCATTTATCCTTTCTCTTCTTCTCTCTGCCAAATTCGATGAAATCATATTAGAACCACGGTTGGAGCCCTTGAAAATGTATATGACCTTATTCTAGTCTGGTCAAGATTTTAAGATATGTATAAAGGCTTTGGGGATCAGTTGCAGAACCCTTACAGGCTCTTGCTTTGCTTTTTGATTTCACAGTGGCTGAGCCTTTGGATTCTGAATTTTCCCCTCCATTTAATTCTTGAGATCCATTACAATCATCCTCAGAGTTAAATACTTGAACTCCTTTCATTTTCTCCGCCATTAGTCTCTTCTAGTTCATCGGTGCAATTTTTATTAACATTCTTGTTCTTCTTCGTCTGAGCAATCTGCAGTTTATTTCTTGACGCCTGCATTTATTAATTTAATAAATTATTAACAAACATAATAGATAATATAAAGTGAGTTGAATTCATTTTACTCAAATTCTAGAAACTCTAGATTTCTTCTTTGGAGAATTTTCCTCCAGTTTCTCTCCTGGTGTCTCAGACTTCCTCTTGAATTACATTTCCTTTGACAGAATCACCAATTTCTGCAGTATGACTTTTTACCTCCCCAGTTGGCCCCTGTCCATCTCTTCTTTAATAAACAAAATGCCTTCCATCAAATGATCTGCAGGAGAACTGGTTGGAAAGTTATGATCATTTTTGTAGTCCATAATACAAAAAAGAGTACTGATCAAGAAAATTAACAACATTTTCTGGATTGGGAAAAAGGCTGTCAATTTAGTACTTCAAGAAAAGAGAGATGCAATCAGCATTTAATGGTCTTCTAAATATGTTTACTTTCTTACCTTCTGAACTCTTGTTAAAAGCTCTACAGATGACCCACTCACTTTGCAAGAATAAAAAGCTTTAACGCGAGGTCATTAAACGCCAAAAAACAAAGAAAAACAGGGGAAAACAGGGGATAGTTGTTTTCTTCATTCCGAGTAGGATTTTTAACCTGAGAATCCCCTTATGCATCTTCCAATAACCAGCATCAGTGGTTTCTGTTTTCAGTTTCTAAGAATCTTCATTACTACTGTGTTAAGGGAAAAACAGGAATAAAACTTTGTTACTACTGTGTTTAGCTGAAATAGCATCAACAAATTCAAGTGATCTAGTGTATCATGTACCCCTTGGTAATGAATGTTGGGAGAGTTTGGGTTAATTAAGCGATTGATAATGTCAGCTTATATCATGGAGTTTATTTTTTTGGGGATCGCTAAATTGTCGGTCAAATAAGTAAACTTTGATATGGATTGAATTTTTAGCATATTGGTAGCTAACTTTTTGAGTAAGCTAGTGATGTTCTTAGAATTGTTTAGATGAAATTTACTTATTGGCATATCGTATCGAAATGTACTCAATATTTTTATTTATCAAAATTATGGAAAACTTGATTAGATATGGATTTATTGAACTGTGCTATTTACAGCGTGCTAAATAGTACAACTTAGTATGCCGTAAATTACACTCTCTTTTACGGCGTACATGTGCAGGCCGTAATAAGTATTGTCACTTTTTACGGCATGCATTAAGGAATGTTGTGTTGTTAATTATTTTTACGGCCAATAATATTGCAGGTTCATTCTTCGTGCACCACTTATCGTCATCAATGATATTTTTGCTTAATTTTTGGGGCTTTTCTTTGGGAGAACTCCTCTTATCAAGGTATCACCGAAGAAAACATGGGAGGCCTTTATTGGAGCATCATTTGCAACTATTGTCTTCGCATTTGTGGTGAGCAGTCTATCCATTTATTTGGCAATAGTTTTATTATGATGTGTCAATTTTGATAAGTGGTTGAGGGCCTTGAGGCTATATATTTGGCTTACCGATGTCTATTTTGGTCCTTCATTTCTTTCAATCTTTCTTCCCGAATTAGGTTCTGGAGCAATTTAAGTGTATGGTTGGATGTCCCTATTGGTGCCTTTCATTATAAACATACCATCTTACTTCTAAGAAACTAAGATGTGAGATGGTAATAAATATATGAATGGTGATTATTGGAGGAATATGCTTTTTGTAGGAAACCGTATCAATTAAAGTTATTATTTTTAGTTAATTGGAAAATTGTAATATTCTTTCCTTAGTTAGAAGATTTATTTCCCTTTCGATAGTCATCTCGTGTAATATAAATATGTTGTAGTAGGTCTCTTGTATTTTAAGTTTTATCTCAATAGAAATACCTGTTTCTTCATGGTATCAGAGCTAGGCATCTAAACCTAGCAAAACAATGGCGGATTTCCCCTCCAGTAGGGAGTCGACGACCTCCGAAACATCCAATTTCGAAACGGAGGTCAGTCATTCAATTGGTTCTCACGGAATTGAAAACTCTTCCTTCCCACTCACGGTGGAAAAGTTGAATGGAAGAAACTACCGTGAATGGAAGAAACTACCGTGAATGGGCCCAATCCATAAAACTAGTAATTGACGGAAAAGGGAAGTTTGGCTATCTTACAGGCGAAACCAAGAGGCCAACGGATGCTGCCTTATTACAGAAGTGGAAGTCCGAAAATTCAATGGTGACTGCCTGGTTGGTGAATTCCATGAAATCGGCGATTGGGAAGACATATCTATTCCTTCCGACTGCAAAGGGTGTCTGGGACTCAGTGAAGGATACCTATTCTGATTCTGAAGATTCATCGCATATATTCAAAATTGAGGCTCGACTGTGGCAAACCCGACAAGGACCCAAAGACGTGACTGACTATTACATGGAAATGGTGAATCTTTGGCAAGAACTCGATCTGAGTGTAGAAGAATGGAAGTGCCCATAAGACCGTTCACTGTACAAAAAAAAGCAGGAGAATGAAAGGGTATATGAATATCTCGCAGGGCTAAATCGTGAATTAGACGATGTAAGAGGCCGAATTTTGGGTCGACGACCACTGTCGTCGACTCGAGAGGTGTTTGCGGAGGTTCATCGGGAGGAAGCGCGGCGACTGGTAATGATGAAGGAGACGGCCAGACCTTCTGGAGCTGGAGAGATGTCGGCCCTCAATGCAAAAATTAGTGGACCAGCTTTTAAAAGATTAATTAGGCCTAAATCAGTTGGGCCTGGTACAGATAGCATAAAATCAACAGTTGGCCTAGAACTTGTATTTCAAAATTCAAATGGAGATGGGGTATTGGGTTTTTCTTTAAAAGGGTCTACAAACGGGTCAACTCAATCTATGTTGCTTGGACTCGGGTGCGGGTGTCGGATGTGGGTACATATCCAAGAGTCGGATCATTCTCATTTTAAAAATTAAGATATGGGGATATGGTTAAAAAGGATCCAAATTTTGGATAAGGGTACGGGGACACGTCTTAAAATTTATTATTATTATTATTATTGTTGTTGTTGTTATTGTTTTCTAAAAAATGATTCAACTAAAGCAAATTTAGAATTATATAACATATGTTTTCTAACATATTTAAATCACTCAAAATGGATAAGTGTAACTTGAACTATTGAATAAAACAAATTTAACATTAAATATTAAATTAATCTTATCTTAAATCAAACAATAACTCACGCCACTTACAATAAATTATAAAACTTGGCGGAGACAATTCCCAATTTTAGGCAGTATAAATTGTTGACTTTTGAAACAACCTAATTTCCTCAATCATTAACTTATTCATTGGGCTTGACAAAAGCCCATTTAACACCCAAAGGCAAAACTAAAACCTATCCTCATCGTCTTTTCCATTTTATCTTCCTATTTCTACACAATTTTTGCTGTTATGCTCAAGTTGGGTGCTTTCTTCTCCTTTTTTCCCGTAACATCCTCTATAAATTTCTGCAAAATACTATCACAAGACTCTAAATAAATGGGTTTGCTGTCGCCGTCCACCGTGTTTGCTGCCGTCGTCCACTGTCTTCTCTGTTGCCGTGTCCGAGTGCAAGACCAAGTATTCGACCCATATCCCGCGTTGGTATCCGTGTCATGTCGTGTCGACACGGATACTTCTCCATTTTTGAAGAGTCCGAGCAACATAGTTCCTGACATTTTCATAATATTGAACTATTGCCTAACATAATCATGAATTATTCCACCTACCAATATTTNGATACTTCTCCATTTTTGAAGAGTTCGAGCAACATAGCGTGCACCATCATTCATTATGTTCATTGTTCATCATAAAAGTGAGGTGATTGAGGAAAAGAGAAAACCTTGTAACAAAACAGCCTGGTTCTGAAAAGTAATTTATACCTGGTGTTGCAGCACACCTAAAGCTAAGCAAGGATCGTCTAGTCAAAGTTGTTCTCATTCCCTTTTAAAAATAAAAAATAAAAATAAATAAAACTGACTACCGAAAGACAGACAAATCATATCATATCATGGATTCCTGCAAAACGTACGTGTGCGATTTATTAGTTACTTCCACATCTACAAGTGATTTACCTATTGCTCCACCAAAAAGTTTGTGCTTGACATTGTTCAAGTAACCGAATAGCTTGCAATTATAAATTTTCCTGGGACAGAAATGACCTTGCTATCAGAAAGAAGACGTTATTTATTGCTCCAGCAAAAAGTCCGTCGCTCGAGCGACAGTGTTCGAGTATATCAAGTATTCAAGAAAGTGGCCACCTCATGCTATTAGAAAGAAGACGTTATTTATGTCATTGTCGCTCGAGCGACAGTGTTCGAGTATATCAAGTATTCAAGAAAGTGGCCACCTCATGCTCTCAGAAAGAAGATGTTATTTATGTCATTTTATATTTCCAAAATTCTTAAAAGATTTGCATCGATTACTGCAGATACAGTCAACATCAGTTAGCTAGTTAGGGAACTTCAACTATACAGTTGGATAACAAAACTTCACCTCCTGCACTATGCTCGAATTTATATTGCCAACCTGAAGTTTCATTACATGATTGTGTGTGCAAAGCATCAAGATTGTGCGTGCATCTTTGCAAACAATTCCAAACAACTCCCAATAACATTCCAGCCAAACTCAACTCTTAAATATCTTAGCTGCACGAATAGCACGAGGATAGCAGTTTAAGCTATTGATTTAAGCAAACTTTTTATGATCTATGGTATGTTCTTCATGCATGTCAGATTTTCTATCCACAGAACAATAACTACCCTTGGAATCATTTTAGCTTAGATCAGCAAAGTCACGTATTCCTAGTGCTAGTTGTATCTCTAGTTCCACAAGTCTTGTAATTTGTTAAAGTAAAGTTATTAACTGGCACCCTCAGTGGTTCCAACAGTTTCCAACTGTGCACAGAAGGTGTAAGAAGCTTAAAGTTCCAAGTACCTCCTTTTTTCCCCAAAATACTGCTTTCTGGGATATTATGGAAGAGTCTTGTGCATCACAGACTTCACAGTTCTGTAACCTAGATTATGATCAAATATTTCCTAAGATTAGTTAATAACTAAAAATCCTCACAGGATAACATATAAGGAACCCAGGACCAGAATCAAGGGGGCAGGTTAATTATGTTCTCAGGGTGGCTGAAGGGATAGACTACAAATCTAACCTTTGACGTCCTTTGAAGCTGAAGCCAGCAGCAGAAGGTATCAGGACATGCATTAAAAGTATCACAGATGGGCACTCAGATACACAGAGGAAGTGCAAACAAAAAATTAGGATAATTACCAGTTTTTGAAAGCTGAAATTTCATCTTCGCTTTGACTCTTTCAGCTGATGTCTATTTAAAAAAAAAATGGAAAACCCGCCATTACCAAATTTGATATGACAGCATTTGCAGAAAACATATATAAATAATAGAAAACAACATACATTCTACTTAAAGCACTACATTGTGCCTACCACTTACTGTATCCATCTTTGCAGGTAAAGATAGGACAAATTGAAGTATGTATTTTGGGCATTTCTTCTCCACGGATCATGATCAATACAATTAATTCAGATACAATTTGAAAAAAAAAGAAATTCTAATGCTTAAGTCACAGAACTGCTCTTAGTGATACAAATTAACCTTTGACCCCGAGAAATAGCTACAGCCTTGTAGTCCCCAGCACCATCCCCCCGTCCCCACTCAGAAAAATTGGCAATCTAATGGAAATCAATAAATATGAAATCGGAACATGTACATAGGTTTTTTTTAAAAATAGCTTTCACTATTCACTCTTAAACAAGCCTCGATTGCATTTGTTTAAGTTCACATCTTCGCACTATGAATAGCACCATTCACATTTTCCCAAGGTCCTATACAGTCCAAACTCTCTTTAGACACTGAGGCAAAGAGATAATAAGCATCAAACAAACCAATATACCCTAAAGCCAAATGGCTTCACACCCTTATTACGATCAAATATCATGAAATTGTGGATACAAGGCTCGTCTCATACGACTCATTCCAATTACCCTTGTGGAATCTGCACACTATCAAATTCAAAGTCACAGGATCCGACTTTTTTCGCTGCAAAACATTAGAATACACAAATTCTAGAACCAAAACCACCAACCAGAATCAACACGCAAAAAGCTTAAATCTTGTGGCTGTAAAACTAATTGCACGTAATTTAAAAACCCAAATTCCAATTTTATTTTTTTTTTGGCAAAATCAATAATTGAAAGGTGATAGTTCTGAACAACAACACGAACCATCTTGTCATAACCTTCAATCAGTTTAGTGTAATCAACCCTGCCTCCGCCCCCACCACCATTCTTCTTCTCCGCACGCTTTCTACACTTCTCCGTCCTCTGCCCTGGCGACCCGCTCCTCGACCTCTTCTTACTCCTCTCTCTGTCTCTTTCCCTACTCCTACTCCTAGACTGATGTTTACGCCTTGACCCATAATCCTCCCGGCTCCCGCTCCTTCGCCTTGCCCGCCTATCCCGACTACGGTGACGATGCCTTGAATAACTATTTGGGCTTTGGCTCCTGCTCCTGCTCCTGCTCCGGCGCCTAGAATATCTAACTGGGTTTCGGCTTCGGCTTCTGCTCCTGCTTCGGCGCCTTGAATGTCTATTATCTCGACCCGGACTCCGACTCCGGCTCCGGCGGCTTGGGTTTCGACTACTTTTATCATGGTTTGGGGGTTTTACGTTAGGTGCTTTGTTAAGCTTGTTTTGGATAGACTCAAGCTGGGCTTGATTCTGGAGACTGGAGGAGGTGGTGGGACTGGAGGCTTTGACGAAACTGCTGAGAAAAGATGAGGTGGTAGGAAGAGCGGAGCCTCTGGGTGGAACTGTGTTGTTGGCGGGAGTACTGGAAGAGAATCCAAGACCTTGTTTGAATCTGGCGGCACCACCGCCTTTCTGAGTTAACTCGTCGTAGTACGCCGCCAATTTGTCGTCCTCCATTTGCCTGAAGTGGCTGCGGAAGCAGAAATGCCGTTGAGAATGCAATGAATTGGTCTATTTTGACTTAATAGGATGTTGGGCCTAGTCTATTTTTACAGTTACCTTAGGCCCAGAATCAACCCGAATATTCATCCTGTAAATTTGAGCCCAGCACACATATTTTTATTTTATTTTGAATTGTGATTTTTCATTTCATATTTGTGATTTTCACGTCGTTTAGATTTCGGTTTTTAAGGTTCAACTCTACAGCCTGCCCATCCACCCACCTTGTTGTCATCACTATAACTATCACGAGTCCAAAAACTAACGTTAAAAAAATATAATTTTATTTGATAATATCACACAAATTAAGAAGTGAGAAAAAAGAATAATCAAGTTTAGTAGAATATTATTCAATAATAGTATCAAATTATATTGAAAATAACTAATGGTAAATGAGGAAATAAAAATACACTTTCGAGTAAAAAAATGGGGAGAAACAAACTTTATGGGATGTTTTTGTAATTTTTGTTTTAGTAAATATGTATGAATTCTCTGAATTATCACTCAAAACACGAAATTATATCTTGACATTTTTCAAATTTCTATAATGATGGAATAAGCCTATGGATCTTTATAGTTAAACTTAACTCGACAAAATAGTTGAATTTTGATTGAACTTTTAATGGGTCGAATTAAAATTAAAAACACATCATCTAAATTAACAACTTTATTTGAAACAAATCAGTTATGTCAATGAGATTCTAAAACATGTTTGATAGAAATTCTTTAAAATTTATTTGTAACAAACACATTTTTTTTCAAATATACGCTCTCTCGATAAAATAATTTTGCACGTAAACTCGTAACTTTTCTCTTACACTAGTTTTTTGCCCGTACATTGTACATGTTGTACTATTTTGAATGTATTGTTAGCGTGGTGTGAAGCCTTATTGATATTTTTGTGAATTTTATATGAATCGAGAGATGAGTTTGAGGTTTAGACCATATAGTAAAATTTCGTAAATTAGTATAACGTGTAGAAATACATATACTAATTATTGCGATTAGTGTATAAATTCTTATAACCAACAGTTCATTTAATTAAGGTTAATTCGCATAGAGATATGTGATTGAATTAGTTAAATAAGTTTAATGAGATCTTTAAAGGGTAAATTGAATACAATTGAAATTTTTAATCGAACACTATATTAGATTTTTTTAATCTTGAATTAAGAACTAAACGTGATCAATAGATGAAATTGTTCTGCCCTAATATCCATTCGTTATTTGAGTTCTAAATCGATCTTTGTGTGTATTCACTTATTTTCAATTAGTTAGATTAGAAATCATGGCTTTTTGTTTGTTTTCATCGTATTATAGTTAAACATAATAAATTAAGTATTAAAGTCTAGTTCTCATGGGAAATAATAATTCGGACTCAAATATCCACTATATTACTTGTTACGATATTGTACACTTGCGATATAAAATACGCAACAATTTAACTTCATTTTTTTTATTAATATTGTTCAGTACCATCAAATTATCAATACCGAGCATACCATGTGATTTATTATCCTATAAAGTTTTACTTAATAATGTTAACAACTTACTCTGTCTATTAATCAACTCATAGTAACATTTTATCTAAATTAAGCTCGCTGCTATTATTATAACGAGAATTTCATGGACATCATCCAAATATAACCAGATTCAGAGCTTATGCAAACCCATTTATCTTGCAACACGATTAAAGAAAGCCAAAGGATTTCTTTTTCACCTTGGTGGATTTGAACATGAGCTGTGCCGGATGGTTGAGAAAAGCCAGAGAGCCTTTGGTAAGTCCATTTGAACCCATGAGCACAGCAGTGAGCTTCACATAAGTCTTCCATTGGTTCACCATTTGCTTTGGAGTGAAACCTTGCTAAGTAAATCAAGAATATATACACCCATCCTTGAACGAACGTGAAGTACCATCCATAGCTACAAGAAGTAAACCAACGAAAGATCCGATCAAATAAAAATTATAAAACTCATGGTGTCCTGTAAGATTAAATTCCATTTCTGAAAATACAAGATTGCAGTTTGTAACATCACCTGGATTGGAGCCTGTTGTACACACATTCCTGAAAGTTAAGCAAAATAAGTCAAAATACAAATCCACATAAGATAGAAAATGCAGCAGAATTTTGTTAGAATTGCTTTGCTAGCCAATAACTTATTAATTGAAAAGAAAAAAAATGGGGTCCATACAGAATCACGTCAATTTGATATAAATTTCACAAAATAAATAAATAAATACGAAGAAGATGATGATGATGATGATGTCAGTTAATGATGATATCATCTATAACTGAGCTCCCACCGCCATGTATATAAGGTAAGCATCAAAATGACCAATTTTATCAGCATTAACAAAACTATATAAATTCACTATACAAATTACTAAATTGAATCAAATTTTACAATTTACTAAGTTAGTACACCCAATAGAATTGAAATCTTCTCACCTAGAACTCATAGATATGCAAACAAAACTATTTTTACCCAAATCCTTTCAATTATTTTTCCACCGAAACAAGTCTTTTTCCCTCAATTTTCCAATGAATCTTTTCAATTTTTGAAAATCAAACAAACGTCACACCCTAAAACACCATCAAAGAAAATTATTTTTTTCTTGAATTCTCAAATGTATATACCTCACAGATGCCATTGACAAGATAACCAAAGAAGAACCCAGAAGAGCTAATGAGGAATTGTTTCCATCCGGGCCTCTCAGACAGAGAAATCTCAAACAGAGTCCGTGCTTGCTATTCACTTCACCACTAGTTTTGTTGTGAAAAACTAGTGTATTTGTGTAGTTCCTCAAGATTTTTTGGTGATTTCAATGCTTTGCATGTTGACTCTGGTGGTGCAGAGTACATTCACAGAGAAAAATGAAAGAGAAAAGAATTTAAGGAAATCTAACAGGCCTCCGTGTGCGCACGGAGGTAATTTTTATTTTTTTTTAAACAATACTACCAATTCCCTTTTTTTCAACTAATACAAATCAACAAAACCTTAACAATAATTATTTTACGAAAGAATTACTCTAATACAACCATATGATGTAAAACTATAGTTACCACACTTAACAAAGATGAAAGTCAAACACAATTTTTATGCACCTTAATCTCTATGTGATTAAATTAGATAGGTTCTTTAAATATCAGACTTCTCTCTCCTGGTATGTAGAGGGATTTTTGTTAATGCTAAATTTGGATTGCTCCCCCATGAGACATTGTCTCCATCAAGACATGGAGACATGGGCATGTCTCCGTGTCACAGCTCCGTGTCTCCACGAAGACACACCCCATGTCTCCGTGGAGACACGGATCTGTCTGCAATTTTGTTATTTCTTTCTTCATCTTTGAGAATGGTTAATACATTTTTTACTTAAACAAAAATATCAAACATCAATTAGCTTTTTCAAATTTAATTAAAATCTCACTCCAAAAAAATATATTAGATAAAAAAAAGCAGAAACTCACATTTGTTCTAACTGGCTTGCGAATGAAAAATTTTTCTCAGTCTCAAATTCCGTCAAGATTCTTCTCTTTGATTTGTGAGTTGATAAGGTGAATACATTTTTTGATATTTGAAATGAAATCAAAATAATAATAAGAGAAGAACTGTGTTAATGTAATTGCATTTTAATGCATTTGCATGTACTGTAGAAAGTGGAGTCGATTTACAAATATATATTTTTTATAATAAAATTAAGTCATCGGTTTACAAATATATATTTTTTAATAAAATTAAGTCGGCATATCCAACAATACCAAACCGATTTCAAATCAGATGAATGTGAAAACAAATGTGACAAAAATGAACAGTGAATTTGAGATTCACTCTTCTAAAAGAAAGAGAGATTATTTAAAAACTATTTTTTTTACAAAATTTATTTTCAAGAAATTTATATCAAAGAGGTTCTAAATTAGACGAATTTGATCTCATTCCAATAAAAATAAAAAGTTTATTATTATAATTAAAAAGATCCTATGTTTGTAGAGTTCCCAACGGCGGGAAGATGAGATATTGGCAAATCAAATCAAATAAATATAATCAATTAAAAAGATTTGCTTTAATAAGAATGACACAAAGAGATCAAATCAATTATTTATTATTTATTACATGTAAGACTAAAGAGATCTATTTTTTCCCCCTCATCCATTCATTATCAGCTGTCGGCTCTGTCAACTTCATTCTTTTAAATTATTTTTCTTTTTCCTTTAGTGGTGGAGTTGGACTAACTTTTGCAGATTCGTAACCTAAGAGGATACCAATTTTTTACTTTTCAGGTTATAAAACCCAAGAAAATTAACCCATATTTTTTAAGTATTAAACTACTTGTATACATAAAGTATATACACTTTGATCGACACTTTCTTTGTCTCAAAAATTTAACAATTGATTGAAATAGGTGTTGTCCAGATCAATGTACCAAAAATCTGTCAATTCACACGAGTGTAAATCGACGTGTCAACTTTTATATACAAGCAATATGATCTAGTTTTGAAATGCAACTCATTTATTTTCAATGTCTTGTCACCTAAGGACATAATTTAATTTTGAAAAATGTTATATAAGGATCGATATACCAAAAATCTGGCAACTCACATGGGTGTAAATAAATATGTTAATTTTTATGTACTTGCAGCATGGTCTATTTTTGAAACGCAACTTGTTTATTTTCAACATGTCTTGTCACCTAAGGATAGAATTTGATTTTGAATAATGTGATGTAAGGATCGATGTATCAAAAATCTGCCAACTCACGTAGGTGTAAATCAATATGTCAATTTTTTTTGTTAACGTAAGAACCCACAATTGCTACTCATGAGTGCGCACTGGGTAAACCTCGCTTCCATGTGTAGCAGTCCGCAAACCACATTAGAGAAATAAATCGCACTAGGCAAGTCCGGTGCGACAGGCTCGACCGAGGAAGTATTGGCAGGAGATTCGAACTCGTGACCTTCGGTCTCCGCATTCACCCGCTCCACCAATTCAGCCACCCCCGAAGGGGTAATATGTCCATTTTTATATACATGCAACATGGTCTATTTTTGAAACGCAACTTGTTTATTTTCAATATGTCTTGTCACCTAAGGACATAATTTAATTTTGAAAAATGTTATGTAAGGCAAGTGTAACTTTTAGCATCAATTCATGTGATNCATGGTCTATTTTTGAAACGCAACTTGTTTATTTTCAATATGTCTTGTCACCTAAGGACATAATTTAATTTTGAAAAATGTTATGTAAGGCAAGTGTAACTTTTAGCATCAATTCATGTGATACTAAATAGTCGTAGAAATAATAAGTTTAATCAAATTTAACGGAGACATATCTACCATTGGCTACGTAGCATTACTCTTTGATTTTTATCAAAAACGTGCATAGTACTTTGGTTCGTTTTCCAGCGTATCACCAAAAGACAAAATTGAATCGCTTTTAAACATTTGTTAGTAACTTGTCAGCTAATATATATTTTGTAGGCCATTTTCAATCCATTTCACTGGAATGGTAAATTTGCATGCCATTTATTTAGTCATCTCCAACTTATTGCACCAAATAATAAATCAAATGAACAATTTTTCCTTTAAAAACTATTTTTTACAAAAAAATTTCCTTTAAAAACTATTTTTTACAAATTCTATTATTACTTATATTACTAAAACCTTCTTTTAAATAAATTTTAAAATATTAAACTTAATACCACGAAAAAAAGTATTATATTTAGCATCATAATATAAAAAAAATTGTATTATTGTTCCACCAAATGAAGTGGTGCAACACTGTTTATTACACTAATTTGGTGTCATAATTTGAAGTTTGGTTGGAGGAGCATTTTCATACCAACGCCAAATTAGTATTGGGTTGGAGCTGCCCTTACGTAGTGACATCTTTGTGTGTCTTTGTGACGGAGAAACTTTAAAAGGAGATGGTTTATTTTTTTTTCCAGTGTGCTTACCCTCTGTGAATTGGTTCACTGGACGATGCCACTATCTCAATATTATCACATTAAAGTCTTAAGAAATATATTACAAAAAGATTGCTTAGCACTCTAAAAACTCCTATTGGTAAATACTCGAACAAATGTCAACTTTCTAGTTTTTTTAAAAACGAAAAATTTGAATTAATACTTTATATGTGCTAAACCAGCTACAAACTATGGAATTATCTACTCTCTCGTCCTAAGTAATTACTTGACAATATTTGTTACCTCTATCAATTCAGTTCGAGATTAGACTCTCTATCGAGGCATCATAATAAATATCATATATTGTAACAAATAGCATAACAAGAGATCTCACACACGCTAAAGCACGTTCGATAAGTTTTTATGGATAAATGGATAGTATTTATAGATAATTCAATATAGGTAAAGAAAATTAAAAAAAAGAGAGAGAGAGAGAGAGAGAGAGAGAGAAAGAGAAAGAAAGAAACTCGCGTGTATATAAACACGAGCCAAGTAATTATTACATAGGATCCCATTATTTCCATGTCATATGTTTCTCTTCCTCGAGAGTCTTAACGGACTATTCTCCAATAAGACTAAATGCATGTCTTAAAAGGAAACAAGTTTCCCTAGAATCGTGCATTACAAATTTAATCAAATGTTCACTTGTAACTTATTCCCAACTGCAAATATGAATACTGAGATTATAGTTAGCCTCATTCATAGTTTCTTGGTCCAATTTTACATGCATTGACGAAGTGATCTTTCAATTTTACATCGATGAGGGCATGACGAAGATAGTGTTATTCTAGAATATAAAAATCTCCTTCAATGTTACGACAAGATTATCTTAAAGTAATTGGATAGCGTAA